>OZ017778.1:0-16897 GCA_963969385.1 Philonicus albiceps | reverse complement strand
TATAATAACAAAAAACTAAATAATGCAATAATTACCCAAACAACAAATAATAATAAATAAATCCTTAAACTATTGTTTTGGGCTACCTGTCTAACCCTAGAAAAATTTACCAAATTTAAATAAAGACTCTGGCCCCCAAAAAACTCTGATCAACCATAATCAAAGGACCTAATAACTAAGCTTCCATAAACTAAAGGGTAATTAATAATCCCATAAGTGGAAACTACTGGCATAAATCATATAGTCCCCAAAAATAATCTATAGTCAAAGAAAAACAATGACCTATTAATAAATCCTAACTCAACTAAAGAAATAGTATAACCTATAAATCCTCCAAATAAACAAACTGCCAAAACCAAATACCTAAGATAAACAGGTAATAAAATAGTAAAAGGCTCAGAAAAAATTAATCATCTAACCATTCTGCCCCCCACAATTCTAAAACATAACAAACCTATCATTCCTGAAATCATAACTCACCCTCTATCGTTTAACATATTAAGTCTACAACAATTGGACTCCCCAGTCATTGTATAGTATACTAATCGTAAAGAATAAGAAACAGTTAAACCTGTAGAAACAAAGTAAAGAAAAAAACTAAATAAGTTTACATATGATAAACTAACCATCTCCAAAATTAAGTCCTTTGAATAAAACCCTGACAAAAAGGGCATACCACACAAAGCTAAATTAGCCACATTAAAACATGAAGAACTTAAAGGTATATGATTAACTAACCCCCCCATCATCCGGATATCCTGTGAATCCCCTATATTATGAATGAAGGCCCCAGCACACATAAAAAGTAAAGCCCTAAAAAGAGCGTGGGTTAACAAATGAAAAAAAGCTAACCTATATATTCCTATAGATAAGGTTCTTATTATTAAACCTAACTGTCTTAAAGTTGACAAAGCAATAATCCTTTTTAGGTCATATTCAAAATTTGCGCCTGCTCCAGCCATAAACATTGTCAAACCCGAGATAAGTAATATAATGACCCCCCATATTGACCCATAAATTACCATATTAAAACGAATAAGAAGATAAACTCCTGCTGTAACAAGAGTTGAAGAATGAACAAGTGCAGAAACAGGAGTAGGGGCGGCTATAGCAGCAGGTAACCACGAAGAAAAAGGAATCTGAGCTCTCCTTGTTATTGCGGCTAATATAATAAGCCCCCCTACCACCCTAAGCTCAACAGAACTAACAAAAAAATCTAAATAAAAAACATAATTCCACGAACCGTAGTTTAACATTCAGGCAATAGCCATCAACAATGCTACATCACCAACTCGATTAGATAATGCAGTTAACATACCGGCTCTATAAGATTTTACATTCTGAAAATAAATAACTAATACATAAGAAACCAGCCCTAATCCATCTCAGCCAAGCAAAATTCTCACTAGATTAGGACTAACAATTAACAACATCATTGAAAAAACAAATATAAGAACTAATATAATAAAACGAACAATATAAGAATCAGACAACATATACTCCCTTCTGTAATAAATTACTAAAGAAGAAATAAAAAATACAAAAGATATAAATATTGTTCTTATCCAGTCAAAATAGAAAGTCATAACCACAGACAAAGAATTTAATCTAACAGCTTCCCACTCCAAAAAAACAGAATAATCATTAATAATAAAATAAAGACCTCTTCTAAAACAAAAAAGTCTTATAAATATTAACATCAGACTCCCGGATGTACAAATAGATATAACCTTAATGACCTAGAGAAGATACCCTCGCCTATGACACCACAAATCAAAATTCTAATTAAACTATCTAGGTTTACAATCAAAAAATAAATATATCCCCTGACATAATTAATAAATTAAGAGGCAATCAATGTAAAATTAAAACAAGATATTCACGCAACACCCCTGAAGAAAAACAAAAAACTAAAGATCTTGTCCTTCCATGCTGTCTATAAGAATATATATACAATCTATAGGAAGCTCTAAAAAAAGAAATTAAGGATAAAAAAAGCATTCTTATTCATGATCAACCAACAACTCTATTTAACAAAGCAATTTCACCTAACAAATTCAAGGTAGGAGGAGCAGCCATATTAGCAGATCTAAATAAAAATCACCATAATGACATTCTAGGCATAAAATTTATCAACCCCCTATTAATTAACAAACTACGTCTACCCGTACGCTCATATGAAATATTTGCCAAGCAAAACAATCCAGAAGAACATAAACCATGGCCAATCATTAAAGTATAGGCCCCTCTCATTCCCCAGTAACTTATTGTCATAATACCCCCTAACACAATTCCCATATGAGCCACAGAAGAATAGGCAATCAAAGACCTTAAATCAACCTGACGTAAACAAACTAATCTGACTAAAAACCCACCTACTAATCTAACTCTCATCCACAAAAAATTAAACTTTATACCCAGGTATCCCATAAAAGAAAATCTCCGCAATAGACCATAGCCCCCTAGCTTCAAAAGAATACCTGCTAAAATTATTGAACCCGCAACTGGGGCCTCCACATGAGCCCTCGGAAGTCATAGATGAACCAAAAACATTGGCATCTTCACCAAAAAAGCCATTACTATTCTATAATAAAGTAGATCACTAAAAAAATTCCCTCCCTTTAGCATCCATAAATCAATTAAAAACAAATTTCTTATAAGAAAAAAAATACCGACCAATAGGGGCAATGAAGCTAATAAAGTATAAAACAATAAATAGATTCCAGCCTGTAAACGCTCAGGTTGGTAACCCCAACCCAAAATAATAAACAAAGTAGGAATCAAACTTATCTCAAAAAAAATATAAAACCCAAAAAATCTTATTCTTGTAAAAGTAAAAAACAAAAATATTATAAGAAAAACAACATTAAAACAAAAAAATTCATAATATCTATTAAGACTAAAAATTCTATGTCTAGCCATAATCATTAAAGAACAAACTCAGATTCTTAATAACACCAACCCATAAGAGACAATGTCACAACCAAATGAATAACTTAATATTGACCATCCTCTTACAGAACAATTAAAAACTATAAAAATAAAAGCCAGTAATAAAACCATGTTCTGCGCCATTCAAAATATATTTCTCATAAAACACACAGGTAAAATAAAAAAAATAAAAAAAATAAACTTTAACATTGAAGAATACTAAAAGACTGAAAATAATCATTCCCATGAGTCCGAATTATAGAAACAAGGACTGAAAGGCCTAAAGCCCCTTCACAAACTCTAAAAGTTAAGAAAACTATTCTAAAATAACGTTCATAATCTATAAAACTAAGAAAAAACAAAACCATAAAAAATAGAGAAAGGACTATGAACTCAAGACTAAGAAGTATTGAGAGAAGATGCTTTCGCCCGGAGACAAAAACAACTCTACCCACAATAAACAATAAAATCATCAATCCCACATATATAAACATTAGTTTTAATAGTTTAACTAAAACATTGGTCTTGTAAACCAAAATTAAGAAACCATCTTTTAAAACTTCAGGAGAAAAGAATTTCTTCATCACTAATCCCCAAAATTAACATTTTATTTAAACTACCTCCTGAAATAACAATATTAATTGCATCTTTAATATTTTCGTCCGCATTTTTATTTGCGAATATAAATCACCCTCTAGCCATAGGTCTTATTCTATTAATCCAAACCATACTGACCTGTCTAATAGTAGGTTCAATCAGAAAAACATTCTGATTCTCTTATATTCTATTTTTAATCTTCCTTGGGGGAATACTAGTATTATTCATCTATGTTACAGCTCTAGCATCTAATGAAATATTTTCGCTATCAATAAAAACAACTCTAATTCACATTTCTGTTATTGTTTCATTAACAGTTTACTCGATTATATCAGACTCATTTATAACCCACCCTATCAACGAAACAGTTGACTCCTCTGTTATAGGCCTTACTATTCCGATCCAGCAAGAAAACTATATTGACTTAATCAAACTATATAATTACCCAACTAATTACATTACTATTATGTTAATAAGATATCTACTTATTACACTAATTGCTATTGTAAAAGTTACCAACATATTCTATGGCCCTCTACGAAAAATAAACTAATGAATAAACCTCTACGATTAAAACACCCATTATTTAAAATTGCAAACAATGCTCTTATTGACTTACCTGCTCCTATTAACATCTCCCTATGATGAAATTTTGGGTCTCTTCTAGGGCTATGCCTTATTACACAAATCATAACAGGCCTATTCCTAGCCATACATTACACTGCCGATATCGAAACAGCCTTCGACAGTGTAAACCACCTATGCCGAGATGTAAACTATGGCTGGCTTCTACGAACACTACACGCAAATGGGGCTTCATTCTTCTTTATATGTATTTATATACATATCGGACGTGGAATCTACTACGGATCATACCTATTCTCCCCTACATGAATAGTAGGAGTAGTAATTCTATTTCTCGTAATAGCAACAGCATTCATAGGGTATGTTCTTCCCTGGGGACAAATATCGTTCTGGGGGGCTACTGTAATTACAAATCTTTTATCAGCCATCCCCTACCTGGGGAATGAATTAGTTCAATGAGTATGAGGAGGATTCGCTGTTGATAACGCAACCTTAACTCGGTTCTTTACATTCCACTTCATCTTACCTTTCATCGTATCTGCTATAACAATAATTCATCTCATATTCCTTCATCAGACAGGATCAAATAACCCCTTAGGGCTAAATTCTAATATTGATAAAATTCCATTCCACCCGTATTTCTCCCTAAAAGATATTGTAGGATTCATTATTATACTAATAATACTAACTTTACTAACTCTAAGTAACCCATATATACTAGGAGACCCTGACAACTTTATCCCGGCTAACCCATTAGTAACTCCAGTTCATATTCAACCTGAATGGTACTTTCTATTCGCATATGCTATCCTACGATCTATCCCCAATAAATTGGGGGGAGTAATTGCCTTAACTATATCAATTGCAATCCTAGCAATTCTGCCTCTTTATAACAGAAGAAAATTTCGAGGAATCCAATTCTATCCAATTAATCAAATAATATTTTGAATAATAACAGTTACTGTAGTATTACTAACATGAATCGGGGCACGCCCCGTTGAAGACCCGTATATTATTGTTGGGCAAATTTTAACTCTTGTGTACTTTTTCTATTTCATAGTAAACCCTTTAATCACCAAAATATGGGATAATATAATCAAATAAAAGATTAATGAGCTTGAACAAGCATATGTTTTGAAAACATAAGATAGAAAAAACATTCTATTAATCTTACTTAAAAAAATTAACAGAATTAAAGAAATCATTATAACCTTAACTCCGATAAAAAAAATAATATAGTTTAAAGAAATAGGCAAAAATCTCCTCCAGGCCAAATATATAAGCTTGTCATAACGAAATCGGGGGAGAGTCCCCCGCGCCCAAATAAAAAGAAAAGAAATAAAACCTAACTTAAGATAAAATATTGGATAAAACACATCACACCCCAAAAAAATAACTCTAAATAACATTCTCATAAATAAAATTCTGGCATATTCTGCCAAAAAGATCAAAGCAAACCCCCCACTTCCGTACTCTACATTAAATCCAGAAACAAGTTCAGACTCACCCTCAGCAAAATCAAAAGGAGTTCGATTTGTCTCTGCTAAACAAGAAGTAAATCAAACAATCGATAAAGGGAAAAAGATAAAAATAAACCATACATACTCCTGATAATCAATAAACAAAAAAAATCTGTAACCCCCGACTATAAAAATAAATCTTAACAACACAAGTCTTAAACTAACCTCATACGAAATAGTTTGGGCGACAGCTCGTAACCCTCCTAATAGAGCATAATTTGAGTTAGAAGACCATCCAGCTACTATCACAGTATAAACACCTAATCTAGTGCAGCATAAAAAAAATAACACGCCTAAATTAAAAGAATATAGCTTTACAAATATCGGCATTCTCATTCACACTAAAAGACTTAAAAAAAGAGAAAAAACGGGAGAAAAATAATAAGAAATATAGTTTGAGAGAATAGGATAAACCTGCTCCCTTGTAAATAACCTAATCGCATCACAAAACGGCTGAGGAATCCCTAAAAATCCAACCTTATTTGGCCCCCTACGAGATTGGATATAACCTAATACTTTACGCTCTAACAAAGTCAGAAAGGCTACTCCCACCAAAACAGAAACAATTAATAATACTCTCCCTAAAACACATAAATAAATTTCCAATATTATCAAGTACTACTTGTAGAAACCCTACATAAGTAAATTCTAAATTTACTGCACTAATCTGCCAAAATAGCAAATTTAATAATATTCAAAATAAAAATAATATTTTACATGCCTGGCCCTTTCGTACTAAGACATATTAAATTTTTAAAGATAGAAACCGACCTGGCTCACGCCGGTCTGAACTCAGATCATGTAAGAAATAAAAGTCGAACAGACTTGAAAACTGAACTTCTGCGCCCAGTTCTGTATCTTAATCCAACATCGAGGTCGCAATCCTTCTCATCGATATGAACTCTCCAAAAAGATTACGCTGTTATCCCTAAGGTAACTTAATCTTACAATCTTAATAAAGGATCAAAAAAAATCAAAAATTAATGTACAAAAAATAAAGAAAGTTAAATAAATTTCTCTGTCACCCCAACAAAATAACCTAATTAATACTAACAAAAATATTCTTCATAATCAGTAATAAAAGAATTATAAAGATCTATAGGGTCTTCTCGTCTTTTAAAAATATTTTGGCTTTTTAACCAAAAAATAAAATTATAATATTTAATGTGAAACAGCTAGTACCTCGTCCAACCATTCATACCAGCTTTCAATTAAAAAACTAATGATTATGCTACCTTTGCACAGTTAAAATTCTGCGGCCTTTCAATAAAATCAATGGGCAGGTCAGACTTAAAATATAAATCTATAAGACATGTTTTTGATAAACAGGCGGGCACTATATTTGCCTAGTTATTTACACTAACCTAAAGATCAATAAATAAAAAACAATAATAATTATACTAATTTTATCATTATTGCCTAACATAAAATATTAAAGCAAGCATTTCAATAAATTAAACCTAAATAAAAAAAAATATTAATATCTATAAAATAACTTATAACAACATTACAATCAATTGCTAATTCTAAGCATACAATTATAAAAAAATAAATTTTCATTTTAAAAATTTGTAATAAAGCTTATCCCATATTACACAAGAATTACAAAATAAGAAAATTATAAATTAAATATTCATATCAATAATCCTGGATTAAATCCATTTCTTGAAAAACTAGATACCTTCATAAACGATTAACTTTTAATTTCTAACTAAATATTTATAATAATTATTCAACATTAACTATATTAAATAATTAGCTCTTATGAAATCGAGAAAAATATCTTTTTATATCTTTTATTAAATAAACCCTGATACACAAGGTACGCTAAAATAAAACTTCTTAATAAAAATTTATTTTTCAATATATTTCAACATTCTTTCACAATACTAATAAACTAACACTAAAAAAATTTTTTCTATATAAAATACTAAAATATTAACTAACAAAATTAATTTTATTAAAAACCAAGAAAAACTATAAATAACAGTAAGTAAATAACTATCAGCTTATATTGATTTGCACAACATCCTCCCCAGTGTAAATGAGACGCCCTACTAATAAAAGCTATAAACTGTTTTCTAGGCACACCTTCCAGTACGCCTACTTTGTTACGACTTATCTTACTTTAATAATAAGAGTGACGGGCGATGTGTACATATTTTAGAGCTATTAATCAGGCTATCTCTCTAAACAACCTTACTATCAAATCCTCCTTCAACTAAAAGTTTAAATCTAACATCCGTATAAATAAATTTATTGTAACCCATTTTATACTCAACCATAAGCTGCACCTTGACCTGATATAAACTTCAATAAAAAAAATTGAAAATTATTATTCTAATAAAATATTCTATAACGGCGGTATACAAACTAACATAGGCTAAGAAAGGTCCAACGTGGACTATCGATTAAAGAACAGGTTCCTCTGAATAGACTAAAATACCGCCAAATTTTTTAAGTTTCAAGACCATAACTAGTACTACCTAGGCTAAAGAACTACATATTATAATAGTAGGGTATCTAATCCTAGTTTAAAATTAAAATTTACGAAATAAATTAATATTAAAGAACAATTTATAGATTTAAAATTTCACCTAAAAAATCTATATTTATAGTCCTATTAACAAAATATATTCAAAACCAATAACATTGACTAACGTCCTTTGTATAACCGCGGCTGCTGGCACAAATTTAGCCAACGCTAAATAGAATTACTGCCTCTAGAATGATCTAAAATACAATTCTAAATACTGCAATTAAATAAATAATCTTATCCTTCAAGGATAAAAAACAATCCAGCAAAAACTTACATATAAAATAATCTAACAGCCAACTTTGAGCCAAAATAAAACTTTATTGTAATCATTGACTAATAAAAAGAAAACTCAAAACATAAACAACTAAAGTTTATAAATAATAAAACAAAGCAACTATATATATTTATTTAATTTAATATACAAGCAATAATAACAAATTAAATCCTCATAAATCATTTTATATTAACTAGCATAACCCCCTAAATCATGCTAGCCTATTAATTAAATCATTGACTAATAAAAAGAAAACTCAAAACATAAACAACTAAAGTTTATAAATAATAAAACAAAGCAACTATATATATTTATTTAATTTAATATACAAGCAATAATAACAAATTAAATCCTCATAAATCATTTTATATTAACTAGCATAACCCCCTAAATCATGCTAGCCTATTAATTAAATCATTGACTAATAAAAAGAAAACTCAAAACATAAACAACTAAAGTTTATAAATAATAAAACAAAGCAACTATATATATTTATTTAATTTAATATACAAGCAATAATAACAAATTAAATCCTCATAAATCATTTTATATTAACTAGCATAACCCCCTAAATCATGCTAGCCTATTAATTAAATCATTGACTAATAAAAAGAAAACTCAAAACATAAACAACTAAAGTTTATAAATAATAAAACAAAGCAACTATATATATTTATTTAATTTAATATACAAGCAATAATAACAAATTAAATCCTCATAAATCATTTTATATTAACTAGCATAACCCCCTAAATCATGCTAGTTAATAATAAATATAAAATATTTATTATATTATATATATAGAGCATATTTTTTTTTTTTTTTTTTTATTATAAAAATTTATTATAAAATATGTAAAAAATCTTTTATAATATATAATATAAAATTTTATATTAAATGTATATTATAATAATATTTTAATTATTATATATACATATATATTAATATATACATTAATCTATATTAATATTTAATTTTATATATTTAATATTTATTTTTTACTTAATTTATATAAATTATAATATATAATATAAAATTTTATATTAAATGTATATTATAATAATATTTTAATTATTATATATACATATATATTAATATATACATTAATCTATATTAATATTTAATTTTATATATTTAATATTTATTTTTTACTTAATTTATATAAATTATAATATATAATATAAAATTTTATATTAAATGTATATTATAATAATATTTTAATTATTATATATACATATATATTAATATATACATTAATCTATATTAATATTTAATTTTATATATTTAATATTTATTTTTTACTTAATTTATATAAATTATAATATATAATATAAAATTTTATATTAAATGTATATTATAATAATATTTTAATTATTATATATACATATATATTAATATATACATTAATCTATATTAATATTTAATTTTATATATTTAATATTTATTTTTTACTTAATTTATATAAATTATAATATATAATATAAAATTTTATATTAAATGTATATTATAATAATATTTTAATTATTATATATACATATATATTAATATATACATTAATCTATATTAATATTTAATTTTATATATTTAATATTTATTTTTTACTTAATTTATATAAATTATAATATATAATATAAAATTTTATATTAAATGTATATTATAATAATATTTTAATTATTATATATACATATATATTAATATATACATTAATCTATATTAATATTTAATTTTATATATTTAATATTTATTTTTTACTTAATTTATATAAATTATAATATATAATATAAAATTTTATATTAAATGTATATTATAATAATATTTTAATTATTATATATACATATATATTAATATATACATTAATCTATATTAATATTTAATTTTATATATTTAATATTTATTTTTTACTTAATTTATATAAATTATAATATATAATATAAAATTTTATATTAAATGTATATTATAATAATATTTTAATTATTATATATACATATATATTAATTATAAATAATTTATATTAATAATCATAAAAGTAAACCCTTATGATATAAAAAGAGCATAATTGCAATAATTCAAGTAAATATTAATATACTTTTACAAGTTAACAAAATAGAATTTTAAATAAAAAATAAACAACTTTTCTGATAAAATAAATTCCATATAAATATAAAAATGAATTGCCTGACTAAAGGACTACCTTGATAGGGTATATCATACAGAATCTCTGTATTCATTATATTTGAAAGAATCAAACCTTCCCTTTAAGTATCAAAAACTTACGTGCATCTTACACTTAAATATAAAAAGATAAGCTAAATAAGCTAATGGGCCCATACCCCATATATAAAGGTAATAATCCTTTTCTTTTTAATTTTTAATAACTTATCAAAAATAATATTCATGACAATTATAATAATAGGAACAATTATAGCAGCTTCATCTACCACATGACTAGGAGCATGGATAGGACTTGAAATTAATCTACTTGCATTTATTCCCCTAATAACTGCAAGTAGAAACATAATGTCAAGAGAAGCAGCATTAAAATACTTCCTAACCCAAGCCTTAGCTTCGTCTATATTATTAATATCAGTCATTATATCAAGAATAATATACTGAACCCACGAAATTAACTCTTCAATCCTGACCTTGTCAGCTATTATAATAAAGCTGGGAGCAGCTCCATTCCACTGATGGTTTCCTAGAGTAATTGAAGGGTTATCATGAACAAACTCTATAATCATAATAACCTGACAAAAAATTGCCCCATTCATACTTATATCCTACCTTGTAGAAAAAGAAAATGAAATCCTAATAATAACCTCTATAATATTATCGGCTGCCATTGGTGCCCTAGGAGGACTAAACCAACTCTCCTTACGAAAAATTATAGCTTATTCTTCAATCAATCACATAGGATGGATGATAGCTGCTTTATCATCAAGAGATTCCATATGAACTATATACATAATTATATATTCTATCTTAACTGTCAACATTATCATAATATTCAAAACTATAAACCTTTCACAGCTAAATCAAATATACTCTTCAATGTTTGAGTCTAAAACCCTGAAATTTTGTATTATAATAGGTATGCTTTCATTAGGGGGATTACCCCCCTTTATAGGATTCCTGCCCAAAATAATTATTATTCAAGCACTAGTAAATAATAGCCAAATCATAATTATAGTATTACTAACTATATTATCATTAATTACCTTATTTTTCTATCTACGTATAGCCCATTCGGCATTCATGATTAATTTTCACGAAACATCCTGATCTATACAACAAAATCATAAAAAAAATGAAATAAGCTCAACAATAATCTTATCGTTTATTTCAAATTCAGGAATACTATCTATCAGAATAATCTATTTTATAGCTTAAGGCTTTAAGTTAAAAAAACTAATAGCCTTCAAAGCTATAAATATAAGAATGCCCTTGTAAGCCTTAGTAATAAAATACCCCTTTAGAATTGCAGTCTAATGTTAACCAGTAACTGTAAAGCCTATGATTAAGAGAAATAAATTCTATAACTAGATTTACAATCTAACGCCTAAACTTCAGCCACTTAATCGCGACAGTGATTATTTTCTACTAACCATAAAGATATTGGCACCCTATACTTTCTATTCGGGGCCTGGGCTGGAATAGTAGGTACCTCTCTTAGATTGTTAATCCGGGCAGAGCTAGGGCACCCAGGGTCCCTAATCGGAGATGACCAAATTTATAACGTAATTGTTACAGCCCACGCTTTTGTAATAATTTTCTTTATAGTAATACCTATTATAATTGGAGGTTTTGGAAACTGACTAGTACCCCTAATACTAGGAGCCCCTGATATAGCCTTCCCGCGAATAAATAATATAAGATTCTGGTTACTACCCCCCTCCCTTTCCCTATTAATAATAAGAAGAATAGTTGAAAATGGGGCAGGTACAGGATGAACAGTATACCCCCCTTTATCTGCAGGAATCGCTCATGGAGGAGCATCAGTTGACCTAGCAATCTTCTCCCTCCACCTCGCAGGAGTATCATCCATTCTTGGAGCAGTAAATTTCATTACTACAGTAATTAATATACGAGCACCTGGAATTTCCCTAGACAAAATACCTCTATTCGTATGGTCAGTAGTTATTACAGCAATCTTACTTCTTCTTTCTCTACCTGTCCTAGCAGGAGCTATTACTATACTTCTTACTGATCGAAATCTAAATACATCATTTTTTGACCCAGCGGGGGGAGGAGACCCTATCCTATACCAACACCTGTTTTGATTCTTTGGACATCCAGAAGTATACATTTTAATTCTACCAGGATTCGGAATAATCTCCCATATTATTAGCCAAGAATCAGGAAAAAAGGAAACATTTGGAGCCCTAGGAATAATCTACGCAATACTAGCTATTGGACTGTTAGGATTTATCGTTTGAGCCCATCATATATTCACAGTTGGGATAGACGTTGATACACGGGCCTATTTCACATCTGCAACAATAATCATTGCCGTACCTACAGGAATCAAAATCTTCAGATGACTAGCCACCTTACACGGAGCTCAACTATCTTACTCCCCTGCTCTACTGTGATCTCTAGGATTTGTATTCCTATTTACAGTCGGGGGACTTACAGGAGTTGTACTAGCTAACTCATCAATTGACATTATATTACATGACACCTACTATGTGGTTGCCCACTTCCACTATGTTCTTTCGATAGGGGCTGTATTCGCAATTATAGGAGGGTTCATTCACTGGTATCCCCTATTTACAGGTCTAACAATAAATCCTTATTGATTAAAAACTCAATTCACTATCATATTCATAGGAGTTAACATAACATTTTTCCCTCAACACTTCCTTGGATTAGCTGGGATGCCTCGGCGATATTCAGACTACCCAGATGCTTACACAACATGAAATATCATCTCAACTATTGGTTCTTCAATCTCTATAGTAGGTATTCTATTGTTCTTATTTATTATCTGAGAAAGAATAATTAACAAACGAAAATCATTATTTCCCATTCAACTAAATTCATCAATTGAATGATTCCAAAATAACCCTCCTGCAGAACACAGATATTCGGAATTACCCATATTAACTAATTTCTAGCATGGCAGATTAGTGCGATGGGTTTAAGCCCCATATATAAAGAAAAACTTTTGTTAGAACCAATGTCAACATGATCTAACATAGGACTTCAGGATAGAGCCTCCCCCCTAATGGAACAGCTTACATTCTTTCATGACCACACCCTTCTAATTCTTGTTATAATTACAATTCTAGTAACATATATTATAACTATATTATTAACTAATAAATTAACTAACCGATTCCTACTACATGGACAAACAATTGAAATTATTTGAACAATCCTACCAGCAATCGTTCTTCTATTCATTGCATTACCCTCCCTACGTCTACTGTATTTACTTGATGAAATCAACGAACCAGCCCTAACTCTAAAAACCATTGGTCACCAATGATACTGATCATATGAATACTCTGATTTCATAAATATTGAATTTGACTCTTATATAATCCCGTCTAATGAATTAAACATTAATCAATTTCGAGTACTAGAAGTAGACAACCGAACAGTTCTGCCCATAAATATACAAATTCGTATCCTAGTAACTGCTGCCGATGTAATCCACTCATGAACAGTTCCATCCCTAGGAGTAAAAGTAGACGGGACCCCAGGACGACTTAACCAAACAAGATTCATAATCAACCGTCCTGGCTTATTCTTTGGTCAATGCTCAGAAATTTGCGGAGCAAATCACAGATTCATACCTATTATTATTGAAAGAGTCCCTATTAACAGATTCATAAAGTGAATTCCATCAATAACCAACTAACCATTAGATGACTGAAAGCAAGTAATGGTCTCTTAAACCACTAAATAGTAAAGTAGCGAATACTTCTAATGAAAAAAATTAGTTAAATATATAACATTAGTATGTCAAACTAAAATTATCAATAATGATATTTTTTTATACCCCAGATAGCTCCCCTAAGATGATCAATTCTATTCATTACATTTTCCTTATCATTTATAATATTTAATATAATAAATTTCTTCTCATTTAATGTAATACCCGAAAAATCTTCTAAAAAATCAATAACCTCTAAACCAATAGCCTGAAAATGATAACTAACTTATTTTCTGTATTTGATCCATCCTCTAGAATAATAAATTTATCCCTAAACTGAATAAGAACATTCCTGGGATTAATATTAATCCCCCCAATATACTGGATAATACCTTCCCGACAAAATATTATATGAAATAAGGTAACACAAACCCTACATCTAGAATTCAAAACATTATTAGGGCCTACACAACATAGAGGAAGAACACTTATATTTATCTCTCTATTTTCTGTAATTTTATTTAATAATTTTTTAGGTTTATTCCCTTACATCTTTACTAGAACAAGTCATCTTTCAATGACTCTATCCCTAGCCCTCCCGTTATGGATATCCTTCATAGTATATGGATGAGTAAATAATACCCAACATATATTCGCCCACCTTGTCCCTCAGGGAACCCCCCCTGCTCTTATACCCTTTATAGTGTGCATTGAAACTATCAGAAATACTATTCGTCCTGGGACCCTAGCTGTCCGGTTAGCAGCCAACATAATTGCAGGACACCTTTTACTTACTCTGCTAGGAAACACAGGACCATCAATAGTAAGATCAATAATCTTTATTCTTTTAATTGTTCAAATTGCTCTTTTAACTCTTGAATCAGCAGTAGCCATCATCCAGTCATACGTATTTGCAGTCCTCAGAACATTATACTCTAGAGAAGTAAACTAATGTCTACAAAAGCAAATCATCCCTATCACCTAGTAGACTATAGACCGTGACCTCTTACAGGGGCCATTGGAGCAATAACTATAGTATCAGGACTTACTAAATGATTCCACCAATACAACATAAACTTATTGATCTTAGGAACACTAATTACTGCTCTAACAATGTTTCAATGATGACGTGATATCTCTCGAGAAGGCACATTCCAAGGGCTACATACAACCCCTGTAATCAAGGGACTACGTCTTGGAATAATTCTATTTATTCTATCTGAAGTGTTCTTCTTTATTTCATTCTTCTGAGCATTTTTCCATAGAAGACTATCCCCCAACATCGAACTAGGACTAACTTGACCCCCTCAAGGAATTGTTCCATTTAATCCCTTCCAAATTCCCCTACTAAATACAGCAATCCTCTTAGCTTCAGGAGTCACTGTTACATGAGCCCATCATAGATTAATTGAATCTAATCACTCTCAAGCAGCCCAGGCCCTGTTCTTCACTATTGCTCTAGGCACATACTTTTCTATCCTTCAAGGATACGAATATATAGAAGCCCCTTTCTCAATTGCTGACTCTGCATATGGCTCAACATTTTTTGTAGCTACAGGCTTCCATGGACTCCATGTTCTAATCGGCACAACTTTCCTAATTGTATGCTTGACCCGACACGTAAAATTTCATTTCTCTAAAAACCACCATTTCGGATTTGAAGCAGCTGCTTGATACTGGCACTTTGTTGACATTGTTTGACTATTCCTATACGTGTCAATCTACTGATGAGGAGGGTAAATATTTATATAGTATAGAAGTATGTATGACTTCCAATCATAAGGACTACTAATAGTAGTATAAATAATTCATTCAATAATAGTAACATCAATAATTATTGTGTCTATCTCAACACTAATAATAACTGTAGCCTCAATTTTATCCAAAAAATCAATAACGGACCGAGAAAAATCTTCTCCATTTGAATGCGGGTTCGACCCTAAGTCTTCATCACGAATCCCTTTCTCTCTTCAGTTCTTTCTTATCGCAATCATCTTCCTTGTATTTGATGTTGAAATCGCTCTTATTCTACCTATTATTATAATTATTGAAACATCAAATTTAATAGCATGAACTCTTACTAGAATTTCATTCATAATTATCCTAATTATTGGACTTTTTCATGAATGAAACCAGGGAACCCTTAACTGATCTATATAGGGTAGTAGTTAAAAATAACATCTGATTTGCATTCAGAAGGTATTGAAATAATCAATCTTCCTTGAGTATGAAGTAAAAAATTACAATTAGTTTCGACCTAAAAATAGGTAAAAATACCCTTACTCTAACTTATTAATAGAAGCCAAAATAGAGGCATATCACTGTTAATGATAAGAATGAAATAATTAATCCTATTAAAGAAGTATGTCGATCAAGAAAAAGCCGCTAACTTTTATCTTCAATGGTTAAACTCCATTTATACTTCTATTTATATAGTTTAAATAAAACCTTACACTTTCACTGTAAAAATAGGAAATTGTCCTTATAAATTACTAAAATTAATTATTTACTGTCCAAAAATCTATGATTACCCTAGCATCTTCAATGCCAAGCTCTTATTAAGCTATATGAAC
>CAXAKG010000022.1:57500-59000 GCA_963969385.1 Philonicus albiceps | reverse complement strand
GTATATAAAATTTTTTTTCCTTCATCCATATACCGACGGGAAAATTTATGAAGGTGAACATAAAAATTTTTAAAATTTCACTATCGCTTATATTAATCGTATATTCATATAGAATATGCTAGTGTAAGCGAAATTTCTCAAATATAATTATATTAAGTCTCATAAAATTTTTTTTTTTTTCATATTTATGAAGCCGTATATAAAATTTTTTTTCCTTCATCCATATACCGACGGGAAAATTTATGAAGGTGAACATAAAAATTTTTAAAATTTCACTATCGCTTATATTAATCGTATATTCATATAGAATATGCTAGTGTAAGCGAAATTTCTCAAATATAATTATATTAAGTCTCATAAAATTTTTTTTTTTTCATATTTATGAAGCCGTATATAAAATTTTTTTTCCTTCATCCATATACCGACGGGAAAATTTATGAAGGTGAACATAAAAATTTTTAAAATTTCACTATCGCTTATATTAATCGTATATTCATATAGAATATGCTAGTGTAAGCGAAATTTCTCAAATATAATTATATTAAGTCTCATAAAATTTTTTTTTTTTTCATATTTATGAAGCCGTATATAAAATTTTTTTTCCTTCATCCATATACCGACGGGAAAATTTATGAAGGTGAACATAAAAATTTTTAAAATTTCACTATCGCTTATATTAATCGTATATTCATATAGAATATGCTAGTGTAAGCGAAATTTCTCAAATATAATTATATTAAGTCTCATAAAATTTTTTTTTTTTTCATATTTATGAAGCCGTATATGAAATTTTTTTTCCTTCATCAATATACCGATGGGAAAATTTATGAAGGTGAACATAAAAATTTTTAAAATTTCACTATCGCTTAAATTAATCGTATATTCATATAGAATATGCTAGTGTAAGCGAAATTTCTCAAATATAATTATATTAAGTCTCATAAAATTTTTTTTTTTTTCATATTTATGAAGCCGTATATGAAATTTTTTTTTCGTTCATCCATATACCGACGGGAAAATTTATGGAGTTGAACATAAAAATTTTTAAAATTTCACTAATGCTTAAATTAATCGTATATTCATATAGAATATGCTAGTGTAAGCGAAATTTTTTAAATATAATTATTTTAAGTCTCATAAAATTTTTTTTTTTTTTCATATTAATGAAGCCGTATATGAAATTTTTTTTTCGTTCATCCATATACCGACGGGAAAATTTATGGAATTGAACATAAAAATTTTTAAAATTTCACTAATGCTTAAATTAATCGTATATTCATATAGAATATGCTAGTGTAAGCGAAATTTTTTAAATATAATTATTTTAAGTCTGATAAAATTTTTTTTTTTTTTCATATTAATGAAGCCGTATATGAAATTTTTTTTTCGTTCATCCATATACCGACGGGAAAATTTATGGAATTGAACATAAAAATTTTTAAAATTTCACTAATGCTTAAATTAATCGTATATTCATATAGAATATGCTAGTGTAAGCGA
>CAXAKG010000022.1:37500-52500 GCA_963969385.1 Philonicus albiceps | reverse complement strand
CCTCATTTAAGAAGGACTTGAACTGTTAATTTATCATATTAGATTATGAATATTCCATACACTGCATCTTATATTTGTTATAAAAACAAAATAACTTAGTGCTGAACTATTTTCTTTTCGCTCGCCGCTACTAAGAAAATCCTAGTTAGTTTCTTTTCCTTCCCTAATTAATATGCTTAAATTCAGGGAGTAATCTCATATGAGTTGAGGTTGCTTAAAATAAAAATTTCTTTTTTTTTAAATTTAAAAACATTAAGAATAATAATTTAATACTTTCTCATTTTTCATTTTAATAATATCATTGAATTTTATCAATAAAACTTTTTTCTAATATATATTATTAAAGAAAAAAAATATATAATATATAATATTTTCTTTTATATACTAGTTTTTTTATGCTTATTGATAAAATAAATTTCAATAATACTGAAATTTGAGATTTAAAAGCATTAAAAAATTCTATTATTAGTATTATAAAATTTTTATATATAACATCATCATATATAAAATTTTAGCAATACAATATGCGCTTAAAAATTTATTCTTTTTTATTTTGTTTTGAAAAAAAAACAAAAAGAAAAATAAATTAAGCAGCTTATTTTAATTAATCATACAACCCTCAACCATATGTAGTCCATGCAGCACTCAATTATAATAATATAAAAAAGTACATGTAATAGCATGGACTGCAATATGCGTTCAAAATGTCGATGTTCATGTGTCCTGCAGTTCACACGATGACGCACAGTTTGCTGCGTTCTTCATCGATCCATGAGCCAAGTGATCCTCCGCTTAGAGTATTTTTTATTTAAATTTTTATTTATTCATTATAAAATTAACCAGAGTAACCATTATATATATATTAAAAATATATATATAATCATAAATAATATTTTTATGTTGCGTAAATGACGTAAAGGAAAAATATATATATATATATATATATATATTCTCCAATACACTTATTTATTAATTATTATTATCATATTATATAATTTATATTTAAACCTCTTTTTCTTTTTTACAAGCAATATTATGCTTTATATATATTTACTATGAATCTTGGAAGTTAAACCCTATAACATTATGCCAAAATTTTTACAAGCAATATATATAAATGAGCGCTATGTAAATTATAAGAGATTTCTCAATATAAATATAAAAATATGATATTTAAATAATAATATAATATAATAAGTACAACACTTTAAATATTATATTTTTTTCATATTTTTATAATTTATAAAATAAACTTATTTTATTTTTTCTTTTCTTTTTTTATATTATAAACTTGCCCCAGAAAGTTTTATAATATTAATATATTAAAAATTAAATACTCTCCCTCCTTTCCGTGTGTTAAAGAAAAGAAGAGTATGTGTTTTTGTTCTTATTTTTGTTTTTTTATAAAGAGAGATATAAACAACTCAAACTCTTTATTTTACAATAGCAATATTATGCTTTATATATAAAATGCTATCAATTATGAAAATTATGGAGCGATATATATAAGTTAGCGCTACGTAAAATCTTAAGAGTTCTTTTTTTACAAACTTTATATAATTAATAATATATAAACTGCTATGAATCTTGGAAATACCAAAATTTTTACAAGCAATATATATATATATATTAAAAATAAAAGTCATGTAATTGAGTGTTTTTTCCCAATATAAATATAATATAAATATGATAACTTTTTCTTAAGCCATCCATTTATCAAAATTTATAATAATAATATATAAACTGCTATGAATCTTGGGAAATACCAAAATTTTTACAAGCAATATATACACTCAGTGACAAAATTAAGTGCACGGTAATTGTTTTCGGGATTTTTTATCCGTATTTTTTCAAGGAATAGCTTTATTATTTTAAACAACATAGCAATTAAAAGTATATAATAAGATTTATTCAAAACTATAAAATATAAAAGTTTAAGACATAACTGTAAAGAGGATTTTCTTAAAACAAAAAAATACATAAATTTTACTTGTGACAAAATTAAGTGCACTTTAGATTATTACCTCAAAATATTTTCTGTAAGACTACTTTAGTACTTGGTGGCACCTCCCTTATTATTGATGACGGCCTGTAGTCTCCGTGGCATACTTTCAACAAGAGCCGTTGTAGTTTCTTGGCTTATTTTATTCCATGTGTCCTTCAGCGTCATGAAACAAGTACTCTTACTTGTTCGTTGTTGTTTTGGTAGCTTGGAGTCCAATATAGCCCACAAATTCTCGATTGGGTTAAGGTCCGGGCTTTGTGCTGGCCAGTCGAGGACGTTTATTTGTTGTTCTTCGAAAAACTGTGTTGCTACCCGAGATGTATGCTTGGGGTCTCGGTCTTGTTGAAAGATGTAATTTGCTCCAAGGTTGAGTTTGTCAATTGATTTTGGAAGAAATTCACGCAGAATATTTACATAAGATACTCCAGTCATCGTTGATTCAATAAGTGCCAATTCACCAACTCCTTGGGCCGAGAAAGAACCCCATACCATAACATTTCCACCGCCATGTTTTACGGTTTGAAGCAGATTCTTCTCTCTGAGAGCTTCGGATGGTTTTCGCCATACACGTTTACGTTTTTTGGAGCCCATTAGCTCGAATTTACTTTCGTCTGTCCATAAGACCTTTTTCCAAAAATCCAATGGCTCGTTTAAATACTTTTTAGCAAAGGATAGTCTCAATTTTTTATTTTTGGCACTAATGAATGGCTTTTTCCTTTGGTATTTGTTCACTAAACCAAACTCACGCAAGCGGCGGTTGACAGTTCGAGTTGAAATATCCAATTTAAGACTTTCGCATACACTTCGACAGGAAACATCACTTTTATTCTGCACTTCTCTGAGGATAAGTCTGTCTTCCCTTCCTGTGGTTTTCCTTTTTCGTCCTCTTCCTTGCAAATTTTCCACTGTATGTGTCTCTTGAAATTTTATAAAAATTTTTCGAGCACCGGATTTTGATATCGCGTACTTCTCCGCAAGTTGTCCATAAGAAAGTCCTTTATTTCTGTCTTCTACTATCCTTTTTCTTAAATCAGAAGAAAATTCCTTTCCACGTGGCATATTTCTCAAAAAGCGAATATCTAAAATTATTCTAATCACAAAATTGTTCTTTTGAATTATAAATAATATAATTACTAGTTGAAAACAAAACGCAATGGACTTCAATGCACCTTAACTGATCGGCAGCACAACTAAAAATGAACCGTGCACTTAATTATGTCGCGCCAGTTTTAATTACTGTTCTGTTAAACTTCGCCTAGATGGGGAAAACCCAATCATTTAGGGATGCGTTTCTTGTATTTTGACCTGCAAACATCACACTTTTCTATGAGAAAGGGTTACACGAAGAATCGTCAGTTAACCTTTGTGTGGCTGCGGAATATCTCCAATATAGCAAGTCGTGCACTTAATTTTGTCACTGAGTGTATATATATATATTAATAATAAAAGTCATGTATAATTGAGTGTTTTTTCCCAATATAAATATATATAAATATGATAACTTTTTCTCAAGCCATCCACATTTATCAAAATTTATGAATACTTATATCTCTATACTCGAACCCAATAGAATATAGAGAGTATTCTTTTTTATAATAATGGTATAGTTTTTTCTTATTTTATTTTTATAATATGCTTTTTAATAAAAATTAATTTATTTTATAAATATAAAGGATTATTTATGATAATAATAATTAACATAATATAATCCATTTCTTTTATATATATATATATATTTATTTGGATTATTTTACCATTACATATAATAATGTAATGTAAAGTAACAATATAATCCATTTCTTTATATATGCTTTTTATACACTTAACACGTTAAGTAAAAAAAAGCATATTTATTTATAGAAGAAAATATAAAAGTATCAATAATGATCCTTCCGCAGGTTCACCTACGGAAACCTTGTTACGACTTTTACTTCCTCTAAATAATCAAGTTCGGTCAACTTTTGCGAAACAACCGTAAAACCAAATAAAAGGCGTCACAGCGATCACGTCCGGAGACCTCACTAAATAATTCAATCGGTAGTAGCGACGGGCGGTGTGTACAAAGGGCAGGGACGTAATCAATGCGAGTTAATGACTCGCACTTACTGGGAATTCCAGGTTCATGTGAACAGTTTCAGTCCACAATCCCAAGCATGAAAGTGATTCAGCGGTTTACCCGGACCTCTCGGTCTAGGAAATACACGTTGATACTTTCATTGTAGCGCGCGTGCAGCCCAGGACATCTAAGGGCATATCAGACCTGTTATTGCTCAATCTCATTATTGCTAGACGCAATTTGTCCATTTAAGAAGCTAGTGTCCGTAATTATGGGACAAACAAACAGGTACGGCTCCACTTTATATAAATACTTACAAATCATAAATATATACAATCTTTTTAAGAGACTGTAATATAAATAAAAATTTGAAGATCATATAAAGTTTCAACACCATAATCCTGTAAGCATCTATTTAATATATTTGAGTCTCGTTCGTTATCGGAATTAACCAGACAAATCACTCCACGAACTAAGAACGGCCATGCACCACCACCCATAGATTCGAGAAAGAGCTATCAATCTGTCTTACTCATTTATGTTCGGACCTGGTGAATTTTCCCGTGTTGAGTCAAATTAAGCCGCAGGCTCCACTCCTGGTGGTGCCCTTCCGTCAATTCCTTTAAGTTTCAGCTTTGCAACCATACTTCCCCCGGAGCCCAAAAGCTTTGGTTTCCCGGGAAGCGACTGAGAAAGCCATAATAGTAGCTACACCCAATTGCTAGCTGGCATCGTTTATGGTTAGAACTAGGGCGGTATCTGATCGCCTTCGAACCTCTAACTTTCGTTCTTGATTAATGAAAACATCTTTGGCAAATGCTTTCGCTTAAGTTAGTCTTACGACGGTCCAAGAATTTCACCTCTCGCGTCGTAATACTAATGCCCCCAACTGCTTCTATTAATCATTACCTCTTGATCTAAAAACCAATGAAAGTAGAACAGAGGTCTTATTCCATTATTCCATGCACAAAATATTTAGGCATTAGAAGCCTGCTTTAAGCACTCTAATTTGTTCAAAGTAATTGTATCGGCCTACAACAACACTCGATGAAGAGCATTGAAGCAGGTTTATTTTAATAGGAGTTATATATAAGATTTCATATATAAATATACATAAAGTAAATTATATAATATGAAGATACATATATATATTTTAAACTCCACCGATAATACGCTCGCATAACATAAGGTAATGTATGAACCAAAATTTTAGCTTATACTACCCGTATGGAGCACAAGTTCAACTACGAACGTTTTAACCGCAACAACTTTAATATACGCTATTGGAGCTGGAATTACCGCGGCTGCTGGCACCAGACTTACCCTCCAATAGGTCCTTGTTAAAGGATTTAAAGTGTTCTCATTCCAATTACAGGGCCTCGGATATGAGTCCTGTATTGTTATTTTTCGTCACTACCTCCCCGTGCCGGGAGTGGGTAATTTACGCGCCTGCTGCCTTCCTTAGATGTGGTAGCCGTTTCTCAGGCTCCCTCTCCGGAATCGAACCCTGATTCCCCGTTACCCGTTGCAACCATGGTAGTCCAAGATACTACCATCAATAGTTGATAGGGCAGACATTTGAAAGATCTGTCGTCGGTACATGACCATACGATCTGCAAATTATCTAGAGTTCAACCATTATAACGATATTATTATTGCTAATAAATATCGCTTGGTTTTAAGCCTAATAAAAGCACACGTTCCATACAAGGGTCCGTGTTTATAATGCATGTATTAGCTCTAGAATTACCACAGTTATCCAAGTAACTGTTAACGATCTAATAAACCATAACTGATATAATGAGCCTTTTGCGGTTTCACTTTTAATTCGTTTGTACTTAGACATGCATGGCTTAATCTTTGAGACAAGCATATAACTACTGGCAGGATCAACCAGAATAATGTAAATAAAATTTTACATTTTATATAAATATAAAAATATTTTTATATAATAAAAACATATTTCATATATATTATATATATATATATTATATAGGTAAGACACAACTATTCTTATTTTAAGAATAGGGAAAGACAACTATATATTCATATATATTTTTTTTTATATAAAATATATTCTTTTTTATATTATATAATATATTTTTATATATTTTTTTTTTTATCTATAATAATATAGATAAAAATATTTTTTATATATATACATATATAAATTTTTTATATTTCACCATCTTATTTGATTTAAGTTTAATATAAACACAATGGAGTATAATTAAACTTTAATTTTATATAGAGAATAAAAATTCTCATATTGTTATTTGTATTATTTATATATCATTTATATTAAAAAAGAGGAACAATTCTTTATATCGTTATATAAACTTTTACTATATAATATTGATATCAAATCTACTATAAATTTATCATTATAATTATATTACAGAACAAGCTCTAAACAAATCTTCTTTATACAAGCAATATTATGCTTTATATATATTTGCTATGAATCTTGGATGTTAAACCCTATAACAATATGCCAAAATTTTTACAAGCAATTATAATATAAATTAGCGCTTTGTACATATTAAGATATGTTTTTACAAGCAATATTATGCTTTATATATATTTGCTATGAATCTTGGAAGTTAAACCCTATAACATTATGCCAAAATTTTTACAAGCAATATATATAAATTAGCGCTATGTAATATTGAGTGTTCTCATATAATTATATATGATATTTAAAATTTATA
Organism: Philonicus albiceps; assembly: GCA_963969385.1. NCBI lineage: Eukaryota > Metazoa > Arthropoda > Insecta > Diptera > Asilidae > Philonicus > Philonicus albiceps. The sequence goes on along the minus strand of CAXAKG010000022.1, from coordinate 45,728 downwards.
TGTAGAATTGATACATATATATAGAGGCGATCATATAATGCCATTATACATACAATCCATTATAAGATTTTATATGATATCGGCAATGATCTAAATACAATGTAAAAAATTTATATGAATTTCTTCATATTTATTCATTTTTTGTTCAATTAATTTCTTAATTTTTCTCATATTCTCTTATTTTTTATTAAAATAATTTTTTTTCAATTTTTCTCATATTCTCCTATTTTTTCTCTATTTTTCTAGATTTTTTCCGATTTTTTCCGATTTTTTTTTAAAAATCGTATATCAAGCATCATATAAATTTTCACATCACCCATGAAAATTTCTCAACTTCTTATATTCATTCTCATATAATTTCTGACATAATCCCATATATTGGGTAGAAAAATTCTTATATGATTTCTCATAAAATTTTTCAATTTATCTTGCCTTCATAAGATTTTCCGACATTCCTCCCACATTTCGGCGGATATTCTTAATATCAATCTTCATAAAAAATTTCTCATCTCTCGAACAAATATTATTTTCTTTATATAATTTCTCATAAAATCTCATCGATTTATGAGACTTTCATAAAATTTTTGATATTCCACCCACATTTTGCTGGATATTTTGAATATCAACTCTCATAAAAAATTTTCCGTCTTTCTAAGGAAAAAAATTTTTTTCTCCTCTATTTGCCTTATTTTCGCATTTCCGTCAATTCCATATGAATTCCAATCGGGACTCGCTATCCCTTATAGTACCTCTGGGCAAAACGACTGCGCAAAGTAAAAATTTGAAAATCGTATACAAAAATTTATGAAGCCGGATGCATATGCACCGACTATACCCCATAGTAGGATGTCAAAAATGATATGACGTTTTACATAAAATCATTCACCATATATAAAATTTTATGAAGGTGAATATAAAAAACCGAGTGCAACATTTTATGAAGCCGAATATAAAAATTCTAAAATTTATGAACACATACAAAAAATTTCAAAAATTTTGATTTTTCACTATCTTTATATCAAACCCCATTAATTCATAAAATAACCTAGTCTAAGCCAAATTTCTCTAAAATGATTATCTTAAGTCTCATAAAATTTTTTACGTCTTATGAAGGAACATCATAAAAAATTCCGATCGTCCATATACCGACGGGAAAATTTATGAAGGTGAACATAAAAATTTTTAAAATTTCACTATCGCTTATATTAATCGTATATTCATATAGAATATGCTAGTGTAAGCGAAATGTCTCAAATATAATTATATTAAGTCTCATAAAATTTTTTTTTTTTTCATATTTATGAAGCCGTATATAAAATTTTTTTTCGTTCATCCATATACCGACGGGAAAATTTATGAAGGTGAACATAAAAATTTTTAAAATTTCACTATCGCTTATATTAATCGTATATTCATATAGAATATGCTAGTGTAAGCGAAATGTCTCAAATATAATTATATTAAGTCTCATAAAATTTTTTTTTTTTTCATATTTATGAAGCCGTATATAAAATTTTTTTTCGTTCATCCATATACCGACGGGAAAATTTATGAAGGTGAACATAAAAATTTTTAAAATTTCACTATCGCTTATATTAATCGTATATTCATATAGAATATGCTAGTGTAAGCGAAATTTCTCAAATATAATTATATTAAGTCTCATAAATTTTTTTTTTTTTTTCATATTTATGAAGCCGTATATAAAATTTTTTTTCGTTCATCCATATACCGACGGGAAAATTTATGAAGGTGAACATAAAAATTTTTAAAATTTCACTATCGCTTATATTAATCGTATATTCATATAGAATATGCTAGTGTAAGCGAAATTTCTCAAATATAATTATATTAAGTCTCATAAAATTTTTTTTTTTTTCATATTTATGAAGCCGTATATAAAATTTTTTTTCGTTCATCCATATACCGACGGGAAAATTTATGAAGGTGAACATAAAAATTTTTAAAATTTCACTATCGCTTATATTAATCGTATATTCATATAGAATATGCTAGTGTAAGCGAAATTTCTCAAATATAATTATATTAAGTCTCATAAATTTTTTTTTTTTTTTCATATTTATGAAGCCGTATATAAAATTTTTTTTCGTTCATCCATATACCGACGGGAAAATTTATGAAGGTGAACATAAAAATTTTTAAAATTTCACTATCGCTTATATTAATCGTATATTCATATAGAATATGCTAGTGTAAGCGAAATTTCTCAAATATAATTATATTAAGTCTCATAAAATTTTTTTTTTTTTCATATTTATGAAGCCGTATATAAAATTTTTTTTCGTTCATCCATATACCGACGGGAAAATTTATGAAGGTGAACATAAAAATTTTTAAAATTTCACTATCGCTTATATTAATCGTATATTCATATAGAATATGCTAGTGTAAGCGAAATTTCTCAAATATAATTATATTAAGTCTCATAAATTTTTTTTTTTTTTTCATATTTATGAAGCCGTATATAAAATTTTTTTTCGTTCATCCATATACCGACGGGAAAATTTATGAAGGTGAACATAAAAATTTTTAAAATTTCACTATCGCTTATATTAATCGTATATTCATATAGAATATGCTAGTGTAAGCGAAATTTCTCAAATATAATTATATTAAGTCTCATAAAATTTTTTTTTTTTCATATTTATGAAGCCGTATATAAAATTTTTTTTCCTTCATCCATATACCGACGGGAAAATTTATGAAGGTGAACATAAAAATTTTTAAAATTTCACTATCGCTTATATTAATCGTATATTCATATAGAATATGCTAGTGTAAGCGAAATTTCTCAAATATAATTATATTAAGTCTCATAAAATTTTTTTTTTTTTCATATTTATGAAGCCGTATATAAAATTTTTTTTCCTTCATCCATATACCGACGGGAAAATTTATGAAGGTGAACATAAAAATTTTTAAAATTTCACTATCGCTTATATTAATCGTATATTCATATAGAATATGCTAGTGTAAGCGAAATTTCTCAAATATAATTATATTAAGTCTCATAAAATTTTTTTTTTTTTCATATTTATGAAGCCGTATATGAAATTTTTTTTCGTTCATCCATATACCGACGGGAAAATTTATGAAGGTGAACATAAAAATTTTTAAAATTTCACTATCGCTTATATTAATCGTATATTCATATAGAATATGCTAGTGTAAGCGAAATTTCTCAAATATAATTATATTAAGTCTCATAAATTTTTTTTTTTTTTTCATATTTATGAAGCCGTATATAAAATTTTTTTTCGTTCATCCATATACCGACGGGAAAATTTATGAAGGTGAACATAAAAATTTTTAAAATTTCACTATCGCTTATATTAATCGTATATTCATATAGAATATGCTAGTGTAAGCGAAATTTCTCAAATATAATTATATTAAGTCTCATAAAATTTTTTTTTTTTTCATATTTATGAAGCCGTATATAAAATTTTTTTTCCTTCATCCATATACCGACGGGAAAATTTATGAAGGTGAACATAAAAATTTTTAAAATTTCACTATCGCTTATATTAATCGTATATTCATATAGAATATGCTAGTGTAAGCGAAATTTCTCAAATATAATTATATTAAGTCTCATAAAATTTTTTTTTTTTTCATATTTATGAAGCCGTATATAAAATTTTTTTTCGTTCATCCATATACCGACGGGAAAATTTATGAAGGTGAACATAAAAATTTTTAAAATTTCACTATCGCTTATATTAATCGTATATTCATATAGAATATGCTAGTGTAAGCGAAATTTCTCAAATATAATTATATTAAGTCTCATAAATTTTTTTTTTTTTTTCATATTTATGAAGCCGTATATAAAATTTTTTTTCGTTCATCCATATACCGACGGGAAAATTTATGAAGGTGAACATAAAAATTTTTAAAATTTCACTATCGCTTATATTAATCGTATATTCATATAGAATATGCTAGTGTAAGCGAAATTTCTCAAATATAATTATATTAAGTCTCATAAAATTTTTTTTTTTTTCATATTTATGAAGCCGTATATAAAATTTTTTTTCCTTCATCCATATACCGACGGGAAAATTTATGAAGGTGAACATAAAAATTTTTAAAATTTCACTATCGCTTATATTAATCGTATATTCATATAGAATATGCTAGTGTAAGCGAAATGTCTCAAATATAATTATATTAAGTCTCATAAAATTTTTTTTTTTTTCATATTTATGAAGCCGTATATAAAATTTTTTTTCCTTCATCCATATACCGACGGGAAAATTTATGAAGGTGAACATAAAAATTTTTAAAATTTCACTATCGCTTATATTAATCGTATATTCATATAGAATATGCTAGTGTAAGCGAAATTTCTCAAATATAATTATATTAAGTCTCATAAAATTTTTTTTTTTTTTCATATTTATGAAGCCGTATATAAAATTTTTTTTCCTTCATCCATATACCGACGGGAAAATTTATGAAGGTGAACATAAAAATTTTTAAAATTTCACTATCGCTTATATTAATCGTATATTCATATAGAATATGCTAGTGTAAGCGAAATTTCTCAAATATAATTATATTAAGTCTCATAAAATTTTTTTTTTTTTCATATTTATGAAGCCGTATATAAAATTTTTTTTCCTTCATCCATATACCGACGGGAAAATTTATGAAGGTGAACATAAAAATTTTTAAAATTTCACTATCGCTTATATTAATCGTATATTCATATAGAATATGCTAGTGTAAGCGAAATTTCTCAAATATAATTATATTAAGTCTCATAAAATTTTTTTTTTTTTCATATTTATGAAGCCGTATATAAAATTTTTTTTCCTTCATCCATATACCGACGGGAAAATTTATGAAGGTGAACATAAAAATTTTTAAAATTTCACTATCGCTTATATTAATCGTATATTCATATAGAATATGCTAGTGTAAGCGAAATTTCTCAAATATAATTATATTAAGTCTCATAAAATTTTTTTTTTTTTCATATTTATGAAGCCGTATATAAAATTTTTTTTCCTTCATCCATATACCGACGGGAAAATTTATGAAGGTGAACATAAAAATTTTTAAAATTTCACTATCGCTTATATTAATCGTATATTCATATAGAATATGCTAGTGTAAGCGAAATTTCTCAAATATAATTATATTAAGTCTCATAAAATTTTTTTTTTTTTCATATTTATGAAGCCGTATATAAAATTTTTTTTCCTTCATCCATATACCGACGGGAAAATTTATGAAGGTGAACATAAAAATTTTTAAAATTTCACTATCGCTTATATTAATCGTATATTCATATAGAATATGCTAGTGTAAGCGAAATTTCTCAAATATAATTATATTAAGTCTCATAAAATTTTTTTTTTTTTCATATTTATGAAGCCGTATATGAAATTTTTTTTCGTTCATCCATATACCGACGGGAAAATTTATGAAGGTGAACATAAAAATTTTTAAAATTTCACTATCGCTTATATTAATCGTATATTCATATAGAATATGCTAGTGTAAGCGAAATTTCTCAAATATAATTATATTAAGTCTCATAAATTTTTTTTTTTTTTTCATATTTATGAAGCCGTATATAAAATTTTTTTTCGTTCATCCATATACCGACGGGAAAATTTATGAAGGTGAACATAAAAATTTTTAAAATTTCACTATCGCTTATATTAATCGTATATTCATATAGAATATGCTAGTGTAAGCGAAATTTCTCAAATATAATTATATTAAGTCTCATAAAATTTTTTTTTTTTTCATATTTATGAAGCCGTATATAAAATTTTTTTTCCTTCATCCATATACCGACGGGAAAATTTATGAAGGTGAACATAAAAATTTTTAAAATTTCACTATCGCTTATATTAATCGTATATTCATATAGAATATGCTAGTGTAAGCGAAATTTCTCAAATATAATTATATTAAGTCTCATAAAATTTTTTTTTTTTTCATATTTATGAAGCCGTATATAAAATTTTTTTTCGTTCATCCATATACCGACGGGAAAATTTATGAAGGTGAACATAAAAATTTTTAAAATTTCACTATCGCTTATATTAATCGTATATTCATATAGAATATGCTAGTGTAAGCGAAATTTCTCAAATATAATTATATTAAGTCTCATAAATTTTTTTTTTTTTTTCATATTTATGAAGCCGTATATAAAATTTTTTTTCGTTCATCCATATACCGACGGGAAAATTTATGAAGGTGAACATAAAAATTTTTAAAATTTCACTATCGCTTATATTAATCGTATATTCATATAGAATATGCTAGTGTAAGCGAAATTTCTCAAATATAATTATATTAAGTCTCATAAAATTTTTTTTTTTTTCATATTTATGAAGCCGTATATAAAATTTTTTTTCCTTCATCCATATACCGACGGGAAAATTTATGAAGGTGAACATAAAAATTTTTAAAATTTCACTATCGCTTATATTAATCGTATATTCATATAGAATATGCTAGTGTAAGCGAAATGTCTCAAATATAATTATATTAAGTCTCATAAAATTTTTTTTTTTTTCATATTTATGAAGCCGTATATAAAATTTTTTTTCCTTCATCCATATACCGACGGGAAAATTTATGAAGGTGAACATAAAAATTTTTAAAATTTCACTATCGCTTATATTAATCGTATATTCATATAGAATATGCTAGTGTAAGCGAAATTTCTCAAATATAATTATATTAAGTCTCATAAAATTTTTTTTTTTTTTCATATTTATGAAGCCGTATATAAAATTTTTTTTCCTTCATCCATATACCGACGGGAAAATTTATGAAGGTGAACATAAAAATTTTTAAAATTTCACTATCGCTTATATTAATCGTATATTCATATAGAATATGCTAGTGTAAGCGAAATTTCTCAAATATAATTATATTAAGTCTCATAAAATTTTTTTTTTTTTCATATTTATGAAGCCGTATATAAAATTTTTTTTCCTTCATCCATATACCGACGGGAAAATTTATGAAGGTGAACATAAAAATTTTTAAAATTTCACTATCGCTTATATTAATCGTATATTCATATAGAATATGCTAGTGTAAGCGAAATTTCTCAAATATAATTATATTAAGTCTCATAAAATTTTTTTTTTTTTCATATTTATGAAGCCGTATATAAAATTTTTTTTCCTTCATCCATATACCGACGGGAAAATTTATGAAGGTGAACATAAAAATTTTTAAAATTTCACTATCGCTTATATTAATCGTATATTCATATAGAATATGCTAGTGTAAGCGAAATTTCTCAAATATAATTATATTAAGTCTCATAAAATTTTTTTTTTTTTCATATTTATGAAGCCGTATATAAAATTTTTTTTCCTTCATCCATATACCGACGGGAAAATTTATGAAGGTGAACATAAAAATTTTTAAAATTTCACTATCGCTTATATTAATCGTATATTCATATAGAATATGCTAGTGTAAGCGAAATTTCTCAAATATAATTATATTAAGTCTCATAAAATTTTTTTTTTTTTCATATTTATGAAGCCGTATATAAAATTTTTTTTCCTTCATCCATATACCGACGGGAAAATTTATGAAGGTGAACATAAAAATTTTTAAAATTTCACTATCGCTTATATTAATCGTATATTCATATAGAATATGCTAGTGTAAGCGAAATTTCTCAAATATAATTATATTAAGTCTCATAAAATTTTTTTTTTTTCATATTTATGAAGCCGTATATAAAATTTTTTTTCCTTCATCCATATACCGACGGGAAAATTTATGAAGGTGAACATAAAAATTTTTAAAATTTCACTATCGCTTATATTAATCGTATATTCATATAGAATATGCTAGTGTAAGCGAAATTTCTCAAATATAATTATATTAAGTCTCATAAAATTTTTTTTTTTTTCATATTTATGAAGCCGTATATAAAATTTTTTTTCCTTCATCCATATACCGACGGGAAAATTTATGAAGGTGAACATAAAAATTTTTAAAATTTCACTATCGCTTATATTAATCGTATATTCATATAGAATATGCTAGTGTAAGCGAAATTTCTCAAATATAATTATATTAAGTCTCATAAAATTTTTTTTTTTTTCATATTTATGAAGCCGTATATGAAATTTTTTTTCCTTCATCAATATACCGATGGGAAAATTTATGAAGGTGAACATAAAAATTTTTAAAATTTCACTATCGCT
>CAXAKG010000022.1:20000-32500 GCA_963969385.1 Philonicus albiceps | reverse complement strand
TATTTTTAAATAATATTTATATGCACCAGCTATCCTGAGGGAAACTTCGGAGGGAACCAGCTACTAGATGGTTCGATTGGTCTTTCGCCGCTATACCCAATTCTGACAATCGATTTGCACGTCAGAACTGTTTCGGTCTTCCATCAGGGTTTCCCCTGACTTCAACCTGATCAGGTATAGTTCACCATCTTTCGGGTCACAACATATATGCTCAAGGTACGCTCCAGTTAGAGGTATAAAATAATATATACAATTAAGTAAAATATTATATATATACATAACTATATAGAACGCCCCGGGATGGAAATATATAAAAATACATTTATATAATTAATCCCATTATTATACAGTTAAGTTAATTACGCCTTTAGGTTTTTAAAATACCCAATGACTTGCACACATGTTAGACTCCTTGGTCCGTGTTTCAAGACGGGTCCCGAAGGTATCCTAAATCTATAGCATTGTTAATCATATAAACGCATATAATAGAAATAATATAATATATATTATATATTTCATTATAACTAATAATATTAGTAAGCGCTATATTTTGATTATAAATCTGTCAATAATTTATCCGTAATCACATTTAAATATGAATTTTATATTAATATAATAAATAAATATTATATTAAATATAAACTGAATCATACGTGATACTTTTGATAAATTTTTATATTCAAATATTAACAGATTACAATGTCTATATATGAAAAAATTGCACATTATTTTTATATAAACAATATTTAGTTATATAATATTAATGATGAATTTTTCATATTAGATATTTAGGTTCATCGGGCTTAACCTCTAAGCAGTTTCACGTACTATTTAACTCTCTATTCAGAGTTCTTTTCAACTTTCCCTCACGGTACTTGTTTGCTATCGGTCTCATGGCAATATTTAGTTTTAGATGGAGTTTACCACCCAATTAGTGCTGCACTATCAAGCAACACGACTCTTAAGAAATATTCTCTAATAATCATTAACGTCACCTACGGGCCTGGCACCCTCTATGGGTAAATGGCCTCATTTAAGAAGGACTTGAACTGTTAATTTATCATATTAGATTATGAATATTCCATACACTGCATCTTATATTTGTTATAAAAACAAAATAACTTAGTGCTGAACTATTTTCTTTTCGCTCGCCGCTACTAAGAAAATCCTAGTTAGTTTCTTTTCCTTCCCTAATTAATATGCTTAAATTCAGGGAGTAATCTCATATGAGTTGAGGTTGCTTAAAATAAAAATTTCTTTTTTTTTAAATTTAAAAACATTAAGAATAATAATTTAATACTTTCTCATTTTTCATTTTAATAATATCATTGAATTTTATCAATAAAACTTTTTTCTAATATATATTATTAAAGAAAAAAAATATATAATATATAATATTTTCTTTTATATACTAGTTTTTTTATGCTTATTGATAAAATAAATTTCAATAATACTGAAATTTGAGATTTAAAAGCATTAAAAAATTCTATTATTAGTATTATAAAATTTTTATATATAACATCATCATATATAAAATTTTAGCAATACAATATGCGCTTAAAAATTTATTCTTTTTTATTTTGTTTTGAAAAAAAAACAAAAAGAAAAATAAATTAAGCAGCTTATTTTAATTAATCATACAACCCTCAACCATATGTAGTCCATGCAGCACTCAATTATAATAATATAAAAAAGTACATGTAATAGCATGGACTGCAATATGCGTTCAAAATGTCGATGTTCATGTGTCCTGCAGTTCACACGATGACGCACAGTTTGCTGCGTTCTTCATCGATCCATGAGCCAAGTGATCCTCCGCTTAGAGTATTTTTTATTTAAATTTTTATTTATTCATTATAAAATTAACCAGAGTAACCATTATATATATATTAAAAATATATATATAATCATAAATAATATTTTTATGTTGCGTAAATGACGTAAAGGAAAAATATATATATATATATATATATATATTCTCCAATACACTTATTTATTAATTATTATTATCATATTATATAATTTATATTTAAACCTCTTTTTCTTTTTTACAAGCAATATTATGCTTTATATATATTTACTATGAATCTTGGAAGTTAAACCCTATAACATTATGCCAAAATTTTTACAAGCAATATATATAAATGAGCGCTATGTAAATTATAAGAGATTTCTCAATATAAATATAAAAATATGATATTTAAATAATAATATAATATAATAAGTACAACACTTTAAATATTATATTTTTTTCATATTTTTATAATTTATAAAATAAACTTATTTTATTTTTTCTTTTCTTTTTTTATATTATAAACTTGCCCCAGAAAGTTTTATAATATTAATATATTAAAAATTAAATACTCTCCCTCCTTTCCGTGTGTTAAAGAAAAGAAGAGTATGTGTTTTTGTTCTTATTTTTGTTTTTTTATAAAGAGAGATATAAACAACTCAAACTCTTTATTTTACAATAGCAATATTATGCTTTATATATAAAATGCTATCAATTATGAAAATTATGGAGCGATATATATAAGTTAGCGCTACGTAAAATCTTAAGAGTTCTTTTTTTACAAACTTTATATAATTAATAATATATAAACTGCTATGAATCTTGGAAATACCAAAATTTTTACAAGCAATATATATATATATATTAAAAATAAAAGTCATGTAATTGAGTGTTTTTTCCCAATATAAATATAATATAAATATGATAACTTTTTCTTAAGCCATCCATTTATCAAAATTTATAATAATAATATATAAACTGCTATGAATCTTGGGAAATACCAAAATTTTTACAAGCAATATATATATATATATATTAATAATAAAAGTCATGTATAATTGAGTGTTTTTTCCCAATATAAATATATATAAATATGATAACTTTTTCTCAAGCCATCCACATTTATCAAAATTTATGAATACTTATATCTCTATACTCGAACCCAATAGAATATAGAGAGTATTCTTTTTTATAATAATGGTATAGTTTTTTCTTATTTTATTTTTATAATATGCTTTTTAATAAAAATTAATTTATTTTATAAATATAAAGGATTATTTATGATAATAATAATTAACATAATATAATCCATTTCTTTTATATATATATATATATTTATTTGGATTATTTTACCATTACATATAATAATGTAATGTAAAGTAACAATATAATCCATTTCTTTATATATGCTTTTTATACACTTAACACGTTAAGTAAAAAAAAGCATATTTATTTATAGAAGAAAATATAAAAGTATCAATAATGATCCTTCCGCAGGTTCACCTACGGAAACCTTGTTACGACTTTTACTTCCTCTAAATAATCAAGTTCGGTCAACTTTTGCGAAACAACCGTAAAACCAAATAAAAGGCGTCACAGCGATCACGTCCGGAGACCTCACTAAATAATTCAATCGGTAGTAGCGACGGGCGGTGTGTACAAAGGGCAGGGACGTAATCAATGCGAGTTAATGACTCGCACTTACTGGGAATTCCAGGTTCATGTGAACAGTTTCAGTCCACAATCCCAAGCATGAAAGTGATTCAGCGGTTTACCCGGACCTCTCGGTCTAGGAAATACACGTTGATACTTTCATTGTAGCGCGCGTGCAGCCCAGGACATCTAAGGGCATATCAGACCTGTTATTGCTCAATCTCATTATTGCTAGACGCAATTTGTCCATTTAAGAAGCTAGTGTCCGTAATTATGGGACAAACAAACAGGTACGGCTCCACTTTATATAAATACTTACAAATCATAAATATATACAATCTTTTTAAGAGACTGTAATATAAATAAAAATTTGAAGATCATATAAAGTTTCAACACCATAATCCTGTAAGCATCTATTTAATATATTTGAGTCTCGTTCGTTATCGGAATTAACCAGACAAATCACTCCACGAACTAAGAACGGCCATGCACCACCACCCATAGATTCGAGAAAGAGCTATCAATCTGTCTTACTCATTTATGTTCGGACCTGGTGAATTTTCCCGTGTTGAGTCAAATTAAGCCGCAGGCTCCACTCCTGGTGGTGCCCTTCCGTCAATTCCTTTAAGTTTCAGCTTTGCAACCATACTTCCCCCGGAGCCCAAAAGCTTTGGTTTCCCGGGAAGCGACTGAGAAAGCCATAATAGTAGCTACACCCAATTGCTAGCTGGCATCGTTTATGGTTAGAACTAGGGCGGTATCTGATCGCCTTCGAACCTCTAACTTTCGTTCTTGATTAATGAAAACATCTTTGGCAAATGCTTTCGCTTAAGTTAGTCTTACGACGGTCCAAGAATTTCACCTCTCGCGTCGTAATACTAATGCCCCCAACTGCTTCTATTAATCATTACCTCTTGATCTAAAAACCAATGAAAGTAGAACAGAGGTCTTATTCCATTATTCCATGCACAAAATATTTAGGCATTAGAAGCCTGCTTTAAGCACTCTAATTTGTTCAAAGTAATTGTATCGGCCTACAACAACACTCGATGAAGAGCATTGAAGCAGGTTTATTTTAATAGGAGTTATATATAAGATTTCATATATAAATATACATAAAGTAAATTATATAATATGAAGATACATATATATATTTTAAACTCCACCGATAATACGCTCGCATAACATAAGGTAATGTATGAACCAAAATTTTAGCTTATACTACCCGTATGGAGCACAAGTTCAACTACGAACGTTTTAACCGCAACAACTTTAATATACGCTATTGGAGCTGGAATTACCGCGGCTGCTGGCACCAGACTTACCCTCCAATAGGTCCTTGTTAAAGGATTTAAAGTGTTCTCATTCCAATTACAGGGCCTCGGATATGAGTCCTGTATTGTTATTTTTCGTCACTACCTCCCCGTGCCGGGAGTGGGTAATTTACGCGCCTGCTGCCTTCCTTAGATGTGGTAGCCGTTTCTCAGGCTCCCTCTCCGGAATCGAACCCTGATTCCCCGTTACCCGTTGCAACCATGGTAGTCCAAGATACTACCATCAATAGTTGATAGGGCAGACATTTGAAAGATCTGTCGTCGGTACATGACCATACGATCTGCAAATTATCTAGAGTTCAACCATTATAACGATATTATTATTGCTAATAAATATCGCTTGGTTTTAAGCCTAATAAAAGCACACGTTCCATACAAGGGTCCGTGTTTATAATGCATGTATTAGCTCTAGAATTACCACAGTTATCCAAGTAACTGTTAACGATCTAATAAACCATAACTGATATAATGAGCCTTTTGCGGTTTCACTTTTAATTCGTTTGTACTTAGACATGCATGGCTTAATCTTTGAGACAAGCATATAACTACTGGCAGGATCAACCAGAATAATGTAAATAAAATTTTACATTTTATATAAATATAAAAATATTTTTATATAATAAAAACATATTTCATATATATTATATATATATATATTATATAGGTAAGACACAACTATTCTTATTTTAAGAATAGGGAAAGACAACTATATATTCATATATATTTTTTTTTATATAAAATATATTCTTTTTTATATTATATAATATATTTTTATATATTTTTTTTTTTATCTATAATAATATAGATAAAAATATTTTTTATATATATACATATATAAATTTTTTATATTTCACCATCTTATTTGATTTAAGTTTAATATAAACACAATGGAGTATAATTAAACTTTAATTTTATATAGAGAATAAAAATTCTCATATTGTTATTTGTATTATTTATATATCATTTATATTAAAAAAGAGGAACAATTCTTTATATCGTTATATAAACTTTTACTATATAATATTGATATCAAATCTACTATAAATTTATCATTATAATTATATTACAGAACAAGCTCTAAACAAATCTTCTTTATACAAGCAATATTATGCTTTATATATATTTGCTATGAATCTTGGATGTTAAACCCTATAACAATATGCCAAAATTTTTACAAGCAATTATAATATAAATTAGCGCTTTGTACATATTAAGATATGTTTTTACAAGCAATATTATGCTTTATATATATTTGCTATGAATCTTGGAAGTTAAACCCTATAACATTATGCCAAAATTTTTACAAGCAATATATATAAATTAGCGCTATGTAATATTGAGTGTTCTCATATAATTATATATGATATTTAAAATTTATATGTAGAATTGATACATATATATAGAGGCGATCATATAATGCCATTATACATACAATCCATTATAAGATTTTATATGATATCGGCAATGATCTAAATACAATGTAAAAAATTTATATGAATTTCTTCATATTTATTCATTTTTTGTTCAATTAATTTCTTAATTTTTCTCATATTCTCTTATTTTTTATTAAAATAATTTTTTTTCAATTTTTCTCATATTCTCCTATTTTTTCTCTATTTTTCTAGATTTTTTCCGATTTTTTCCGATTTTTTTTTAAAAATCGTATATCAAGCATCATATAAATTTTCACATCACCCATGAAAATTTCTCAACTTCTTATATTCATTCTCATATAATTTCTGACATAATCCCATATATTGGGTAGAAAAATTCTTATATGATTTCTCATAAAATTTTTCAATTTATCTTGCCTTCATAAGATTTTCCGACATTCCTCCCACATTTCGGCGGATATTCTTAATATCAATCTTCATAAAAAATTTCTCATCTCTCGAACAAATATTATTTTCTTTATATAATTTCTCATAAAATCTCATCGATTTATGAGACTTTCATAAAATTTTTGATATTCCACCCACATTTTGCTGGATATTTTGAATATCAACTCTCATAAAAAATTTTCCGTCTTTCTAAGGAAAAAAATTTTTTTCTCCTCTATTTGCCTTATTTTCGCATTTCCGTCAATTCCATATGAATTCCAATCGGGACTCGCTATCCCTTATAGTACCTCTGGGCAAAACGACTGCGCAAAGTAAAAATTTGAAAATCGTATACAAAAATTTATGAAGCCGGATGCATATGCACCGACTATACCCCATAGTAGGATGTCAAAAATGATATGACGTTTTACATAAAATCATTCACCATATATAAAATTTTATGAAGGTGAATATAAAAAACCGAGTGCAACATTTTATGAAGCCGAATATAAAAATTCTAAAATTTATGAACACATACAAAAAATTTCAAAAATTTTGATTTTTCACTATCTTTATATCAAACCCCATTAATTCATAAAATAACCTAGTCTAAGCCAAATTTCTCTAAAATGATTATCTTAAGTCTCATAAAATTTTTTACGTCTTATGAAGGAACATCATAAAAAATTCCGATCGTCCATATACCGACGGGAAAATTTATGAAGGTGAACATAAAAATTTTTAAAATTTCACTATCGCTTATATTAATCGTATATTCATATAGAATATGCTAGTGTAAGCGAAATGTCTCAAATATAATTATATTAAGTCTCATAAAATTTTTTTTTTTTTCATATTTATGAAGCCGTATATAAAATTTTTTTTCGTTCATCCATATACCGACGGGAAAATTTATGAAGGTGAACATAAAAATTTTTAAAATTTCACTATCGCTTATATTAATCGTATATTCATATAGAATATGCTAGTGTAAGCGAAATGTCTCAAATATAATTATATTAAGTCTCATAAAATTTTTTTTTTTTTCATATTTATGAAGCCGTATATAAAATTTTTTTTCGTTCATCCATATACCGACGGGAAAATTTATGAAGGTGAACATAAAAATTTTTAAAATTTCACTATCGCTTATATTAATCGTATATTCATATAGAATATGCTAGTGTAAGCGAAATTTCTCAAATATAATTATATTAAGTCTCATAAATTTTTTTTTTTTTTTCATATTTATGAAGCCGTATATAAAATTTTTTTTCGTTCATCCATATACCGACGGGAAAATTTATGAAGGTGAACATAAAAATTTTTAAAATTTCACTATCGCTTATATTAATCGTATATTCATATAGAATATGCTAGTGTAAGCGAAATTTCTCAAATATAATTATATTAAGTCTCATAAAATTTTTTTTTTTTTCATATTTATGAAGCCGTATATAAAATTTTTTTTCGTTCATCCATATACCGACGGGAAAATTTATGAAGGTGAACATAAAAATTTTTAAAATTTCACTATCGCTTATATTAATCGTATATTCATATAGAATATGCTAGTGTAAGCGAAATTTCTCAAATATAATTATATTAAGTCTCATAAATTTTTTTTTTTTTTTCATATTTATGAAGCCGTATATAAAATTTTTTTTCGTTCATCCATATACCGACGGGAAAATTTATGAAGGTGAACATAAAAATTTTTAAAATTTCACTATCGCTTATATTAATCGTATATTCATATAGAATATGCTAGTGTAAGCGAAATTTCTCAAATATAATTATATTAAGTCTCATAAAATTTTTTTTTTTTCATATTTATGAAGCCGTATATAAAATTTTTTTTCCTTCATCCATATACCGACGGGAAAATTTATGAAGGTGAACATAAAAATTTTTAAAATTTCACTATCGCTTATATTAATCGTATATTCATATAGAATATGCTAGTGTAAGCGAAATTTCTCAAATATAATTATATTAAGTCTCATAAAATTTTTTTTTTTTTCATATTTATGAAGCCGTATATAAAATTTTTTTTCCTTCATCCATATACCGACGGGAAAATTTATGAAGGTGAACATAAAAATTTTTAAAATTTCACTATCGCTTATATTAATCGTATATTCATATAGAATATGCTAGTGTAAGCGAAATTTCTCAAATATAATTATATTAAGTCTCATAAAATTTTTTTTTTTTTCATATTTATGAAGCCGTATATGAAATTTTTTTTCGTTCATCCATATACCGACGGGAAAATTTATGAAGGTGAACATAAAAATTTTTAAAATTTCACTATCGCTTATATTAATCGTATATTCATATAGAATATGCTAGTGTAAGCGAAATTTCTCAAATATAATTATATTAAGTCTCATAAATTTTTTTTTTTTTTTCATATTTATGAAGCCGTATATAAAATTTTTTTTCGTTCATCCATATACCGACGGGAAAATTTATGAAGGTGAACATAAAAATTTTTAAAATTTCACTATCGCTTATATTAATCGTATATTCATATAGAATATGCTAGTGTAAGCGAAATTTCTCAAATATAATTATATTAAGTCTCATAAAATTTTTTTTTTTTTCATATTTATGAAGCCGTATATAAAATTTTTTTTCCTTCATCCATATACCGACGGGAAAATTTATGAAGGTGAACATAAAAATTTTTAAAATTTCACTATCGCTTATATTAATCGTATATTCATATAGAATATGCTAGTGTAAGCGAAATTTCTCAAATATAATTATATTAAGTCTCATAAAATTTTTTTTTTTTTCATATTTATGAAGCCGTATATAAAATTTTTTTTCGTTCATCCATATACCGACGGGAAAATTTATGAAGGTGAACATAAAAATTTTTAAAATTTCACTATCGCTTATATTAATCGTATATTCATATAGAATATGCTAGTGTAAGCGAAATTTCTCAAATATAATTATATTAAGTCTCATAAATTTTTTTTTTTTTTTCATATTTATGAAGCCGTATATAAAATTTTTTTTCGTTCATCCATATACCGACGGGAAAATTTATGAAGGTGAACATAAAAATTTTTAAAATTTCACTATCGCTTATATTAATCGTATATTCATATAGAATATGCTAGTGTAAGCGAAATTTCTCAAATATAATTATATTAAGTCTCATAAAATTTTTTTTTTTTTCATATTTATGAAGCCGTATATAAAATTTTTTTTCCTTCATCCATATACCGACGGGAAAATTTATGAAGGTGAACATAAAAATTTTTAAAATTTCACTATCGCTTATATTAATCGTATATTCATATAGAATATGCTAGTGTAAGCGAAATGTCTCAAATATAATTATATTAAGTCTCATAAAATTTTTTTTTTTTTCATATTTATGAAGCCGTATATAAAATTTTTTTTCCTTCATCCATATACCGACGGGAAAATTTATGAAGGTGAACATAAAAATTTTTAAAATTTCACTATCGCTTATATTAATCGTATATTCATATAGAATATGCTAGTGTAAGCGAAATTTCTCAAATATAATTATATTAAGTCTCATAAAATTTTTTTTTTTTTTCATATTTATGAAGCCGTATATAAAATTTTTTTTCCTTCATCCATATACCGACGGGAAAATTTATGAAGGTGAACATAAAAATTTTTAAAATTTCACTATCGCTTATATTAATCGTATATTCATATAGAATATGCTAGTGTAAGCGAAATTTCTCAAATATAATTATATTAAGTCTCATAAAATTTTTTTTTTTTTCATATTTATGAAGCCGTATATAAAATTTTTTTTCCTTCATCCATATACCGACGGGAAAATTTATGAAGGTGAACATAAAAATTTTTAAAATTTCACTATCGCTTATATTAATCGTATATTCATATAGAATATGCTAGTGTAAGCGAAATTTCTCAAATATAATTATATTAAGTCTCATAAAATTTTTTTTTTTTTCATATTTATGAAGCCGTATATAAAATTTTTTTTCCTTCATCCATATACCGACGGGAAAATTTATGAAGGTGAACATAAAAATTTTTAAAATTTCACTATCGCTTATATTAATCGTATATTCATATAGAATATGCTAGTGTAAGCGAAATTTCTCAAATATAATTATATTAAGTCTCATAAAATTTTTTTTTTTTTCATATTTATGAAGCCGTATATAAAATTTTTTTTCCTTCATCCATATACCGACGGGAAAATTTATGAAGGTGAACATAAAAATTTTTAAAATTTCACTATCGCTTATATTAATCGTATATTCATATAGAATATGCTAGTGTAAGCGAAATTTCTCAAATATAATTATATTAAGTCTCATAAAATTTTTTTTTTTTTCATATTTATGAAGCCGTATATAAAATTTTTTTTCCTTCATCCATATACCGACGGGAAAATTTATGAAGGTGAACATAAAAATTTTTAAAATTTCACTATCGCTTATATTAATCGTATATTCATATAGAATATGCTAGTGTAAGCGAAATTTCTCAAATATAATTATATTAAGTCTCATAAAATTTTTTTTTTTTCATATTTATGAAGCCGTATATAAAATTTTTTTTCCTTCATCCATATACCGACGGGAAAATTTATGAAGGTGAACATAAAAATTTTTAAAATTTCACTATCGCTTATATTAATCGTATATTCATATAGAATATGCTAGTGTAAGCGAAATTTCTCAAATATAATTATATTAAGTCTCATAAAATTTTTTTTTTTTTCATATTTATGAAGCCGTATATAAAATTTTTTTTCCTTCATCCATATACCGACGGGAAAATTTATGAAGGTGAACATAAAAATTTTTAAAATTTCACTATCGCTTATATTAATCGTATATTCATATAGAATATGCTAGTGTAAGCGAAATTTCTCAAATATAATTATATTAAGTCTCATAAAATTTTTTTTTTTTTCATATTTATGAAGCCGTATATGAAATTTTTTTTCCTTCATCAATATACCGATGGGAAAATTTATGAAGGTGAACATAAAAATTTTTAAAATTTCACTATCGCTTAAATTAATCGTATATTCATATAGAATATGCTAGTGTAAGCGAAATTTCTCAAATATAATTATATTAAGTCTCATAAAATTTTTTTTTTTTTCATATTTATGAAGCCGTATATGAAATTTTTTTTTCGTTCATCCATATACCGACGGGAAAATTTATGGAGTTGAACATAAAAATTTTTAAAATTTCACTAATGCTTAAATTAATCGTATATTCATATAGAATATGCTAGTGTAAGCGAAATTTTTTAAATATAATTATTTTAAGTCTCATAAAATTTTTTTTTTTTTTCATATTAATGAAGCCGTATATGAAATTTTTTTTTCGTTCATCCATATACCGACGGGAAAATTTATGGAGTTGAACATAAAAATTTTTAAAATTTCACTAATGCTTAAATTAATCGTATATTCATATAGAATATGCTAGTGTAAGCGAAATTTTTTAAATATAATTATTTTAAGTCTGATAAAATTTTTTTTTTTTTTCATATTAATGAAGCCGTATATGAAATTTTTTTTTCGTTCATCCATATACCGACGGGAAAATTTATGGAATTGAACATAAAAATTTTTAAAATTTCACTAATGCTTAAATTAATCGTATATTCATATAGAATATGCTAGTGTAAGCGAAATTTTTTAAATATAATTATTTTAAGTCTCATAAAATTTTTTTTTTTTTTCATATTAATGAAGCCGTATATGAAATTTTTTTTTCGTTCATCCATATACCGACGGGAAAATTTATGGAATTGAACATAAAAATTTTTAAAATTTCACTAATGCTTAAATTAATCGTATATTCATATAGAATATGCTAGTGTAAGCGAAATTTTTTAAATATAATT
>CAXAKG010000022.1:5000-15000 GCA_963969385.1 Philonicus albiceps | reverse complement strand
TGAACTGTTAATTTATCATATTAGATTATGAATATTCCATACACTGCATCTTATATTTGTTATAAAAACAAAATAACTTAGTGCTGAACTATTTTCTTTTCGCTCGCCGCTACTAAGAAAATCCTAGTTAGTTTCTTTTCCTTCCCTAATTAATATGCTTAAATTCAGGGAGTAATCTCATATGAGTTGAGGTTGCTTAAAATAAAAATTTCTTTTTTTTTAAATTTAAAAACATTAAGAATAATAATTTAATACTTTCTCATTTTTCATTTTAATAATATCATTGAATTTTATCAATAAAACTTTTTTCTAATATATATTATTAAAGAAAAAAAATATATAATATATAATATTTTCTTTTATATACTAGTTTTTTTATGCTTATTGATAAAATAAATTTCAATAATACTGAAATTTGAGATTTAAAAGCATTAAAAAATTCTATTATTAGTATTATAAAATTTTTATATATAACATCATCATATATAAAATTTTAGCAATACAATATGCGCTTAAAAATTTATTCTTTTTTATTTTGTTTTGAAAAAAAAACAAAAAGAAAAATAAATTAAGCAGCTTATTTTAATTAATCATACAACCCTCAACCATATGTAGTCCATGCAGCACTCAATTATAATAATATAAAAAAGTACATGTAATAGCATGGACTGCAATATGCGTTCAAAATGTCGATGTTCATGTGTCCTGCAGTTCACACGATGACGCACAGTTTGCTGCGTTCTTCATCGATCCATGAGCCAAGTGATCCTCCGCTTAGAGTATTTTTTATTTAAATTTTTATTTATTCATTATAAAATTAACCAGAGTAACCATTATATATATATTAAAAATATATATATAATCATAAATAATATTTTTATGTTGCGTAAATGACGTAAAGGAAAAATATATATATATATATATATATATATTCTCCAATACACTTATTTATTAATTATTATTATCATATTATATAATTTATATTTAAACCTCTTTTTCTTTTTTACAAGCAATATTATGCTTTATATATATTTACTATGAATCTTGGAAGTTAAACCCTATAACATTATGCCAAAATTTTTACAAGCAATATATATAAATGAGCGCTATGTAAATTATAAGAGATTTCTCAATATAAATATAAAAATATGATATTTAAATAATAATATAATATAATAAGTACAACACTTTAAATATTATATTTTTTTCATATTTTTATAATTTATAAAATAAACTTATTTTATTTTTTCTTTTCTTTTTTTATATTATAAACTTGCCCCAGAAAGTTTTATAATATTAATATATTAAAAATTAAATACTCTCCCTCCTTTCCGTGTGTTAAAGAAAAGAAGAGTATGTGTTTTTGTTCTTATTTTTGTTTTTTTATAAAGAGAGATATAAACAACTCAAACTCTTTATTTTACAATAGCAATATTATGCTTTATATATAAAATGCTATCAATTATGAAAATTATGGAGCGATATATATAAGTTAGCGCTACGTAAAATCTTAAGAGTTCTTTTTTTACAAACTTTATATAATTAATAATATATAAACTGCTATGAATCTTGGAAATACCAAAATTTTTACAAGCAATATATATATATATATTAAAAATAAAAGTCATGTAATTGAGTGTTTTTTCCCAATATAAATATAATATAAATATGATAACTTTTTCTTAAGCCATCCATTTATCAAAATTTATAATAATAATATATAAACTGCTATGAATCTTGGGAAATACCAAAATTTTTACAAGCAATATATATATATATATATTAATAATAAAAGTCATGTATAATTGAGTGTTTTTTCCCAATATAAATATATATAAATATGATAACTTTTTCTCAAGCCATCCACATTTATCAAAATTTATGAATACTTATATCTCTATACTCGAACCCAATAGAATATAGAGAGTATTCTTTTTTATAATAATGGTATAGTTTTTTCTTATTTTATTTTTATAATATGCTTTTTAATAAAAATTAATTTATTTTATAAATATAAAGGATTATTTATGATAATAATAATTAACATAATATAATCCATTTCTTTTATATATATATATATATTTATTTGGATTATTTTACCATTACATATAATAATGTAATGTAAAGTAACAATATAATCCATTTCTTTATATATGCTTTTTATACACTTAACACGTTAAGTAAAAAAAAGCATATTTATTTATAGAAGAAAATATAAAAGTATCAATAATGATCCTTCCGCAGGTTCACCTACGGAAACCTTGTTACGACTTTTACTTCCTCTAAATAATCAAGTTCGGTCAACTTTTGCGAAACAACCGTAAAACCAAATAAAAGGCGTCACAGCGATCACGTCCGGAGACCTCACTAAATAATTCAATCGGTAGTAGCGACGGGCGGTGTGTACAAAGGGCAGGGACGTAATCAATGCGAGTTAATGACTCGCACTTACTGGGAATTCCAGGTTCATGTGAACAGTTTCAGTCCACAATCCCAAGCATGAAAGTGATTCAGCGGTTTACCCGGACCTCTCGGTCTAGGAAATACACGTTGATACTTTCATTGTAGCGCGCGTGCAGCCCAGGACATCTAAGGGCATATCAGACCTGTTATTGCTCAATCTCATTATTGCTAGACGCAATTTGTCCATTTAAGAAGCTAGTGTCCGTAATTATGGGACAAACAAACAGGTACGGCTCCACTTTATATAAATACTTACAAATCATAAATATATACAATCTTTTTAAGAGACTGTAATATAAATAAAAATTTGAAGATCATATAAAGTTTCAACACCATAATCCTGTAAGCATCTATTTAATATATTTGAGTCTCGTTCGTTATCGGAATTAACCAGACAAATCACTCCACGAACTAAGAACGGCCATGCACCACCACCCATAGATTCGAGAAAGAGCTATCAATCTGTCTTACTCATTTATGTTCGGACCTGGTGAATTTTCCCGTGTTGAGTCAAATTAAGCCGCAGGCTCCACTCCTGGTGGTGCCCTTCCGTCAATTCCTTTAAGTTTCAGCTTTGCAACCATACTTCCCCCGGAGCCCAAAAGCTTTGGTTTCCCGGGAAGCGACTGAGAAAGCCATAATAGTAGCTACACCCAATTGCTAGCTGGCATCGTTTATGGTTAGAACTAGGGCGGTATCTGATCGCCTTCGAACCTCTAACTTTCGTTCTTGATTAATGAAAACATCTTTGGCAAATGCTTTCGCTTAAGTTAGTCTTACGACGGTCCAAGAATTTCACCTCTCGCGTCGTAATACTAATGCCCCCAACTGCTTCTATTAATCATTACCTCTTGATCTAAAAACCAATGAAAGTAGAACAGAGGTCTTATTCCATTATTCCATGCACAAAATATTTAGGCATTAGAAGCCTGCTTTAAGCACTCTAATTTGTTCAAAGTAATTGTATCGGCCTACAACAACACTCGATGAAGAGCATTGAAGCAGGTTTATTTTAATAGGAGTTATATATAAGATTTCATATATAAATATACATAAAGTAAATTATATAATATGAAGATACATATATATATTTTAAACTCCACCGATAATACGCTCGCATAACATAAGGTAATGTATGAACCAAAATTTTAGCTTATACTACCCGTATGGAGCACAAGTTCAACTACGAACGTTTTAACCGCAACAACTTTAATATACGCTATTGGAGCTGGAATTACCGCGGCTGCTGGCACCAGACTTACCCTCCAATAGGTCCTTGTTAAAGGATTTAAAGTGTTCTCATTCCAATTACAGGGCCTCGGATATGAGTCCTGTATTGTTATTTTTCGTCACTACCTCCCCGTGCCGGGAGTGGGTAATTTACGCGCCTGCTGCCTTCCTTAGATGTGGTAGCCGTTTCTCAGGCTCCCTCTCCGGAATCGAACCCTGATTCCCCGTTACCCGTTGCAACCATGGTAGTCCAAGATACTACCATCAATAGTTGATAGGGCAGACATTTGAAAGATCTGTCGTCGGTACATGACCATACGATCTGCAAATTATCTAGAGTTCAACCATTATAACGATATTATTATTGCTAATAAATATCGCTTGGTTTTAAGCCTAATAAAAGCACACGTTCCATACAAGGGTCCGTGTTTATAATGCATGTATTAGCTCTAGAATTACCACAGTTATCCAAGTAACTGTTAACGATCTAATAAACCATAACTGATATAATGAGCCTTTTGCGGTTTCACTTTTAATTCGTTTGTACTTAGACATGCATGGCTTAATCTTTGAGACAAGCATATAACTACTGGCAGGATCAACCAGAATAATGTAAATAAAATTTTACATTTTATATAAATATAAAAATATTTTTATATAATAAAAACATATTTCATATATATTATATATATATATATTATATAGGTAAGACACAACTATTCTTATTTTAAGAATAGGGAAAGACAACTATATATTCATATATATTTTTTTTTATATAAAATATATTCTTTTTTATATTATATAATATATTTTTATATATTTTTTTTTTTATCTATAATAATATAGATAAAAATATTTTTTATATATATACATATATAAATTTTTTATATTTCACCATCTTATTTGATTTAAGTTTAATATAAACACAATGGAGTATAATTAAACTTTAATTTTATATAGAGAATAAAAATTCTCATATTGTTATTTGTATTATTTATATATCATTTATATTAAAAAAGAGGAACAATTCTTTATATCGTTATATAAACTTTTACTATATAATATTGATATCAAATCTACTATAAATTTATCATTATAATTATATTACAGAACAAGCTCTAAACAAATCTTCTTTATACAAGCAATATTATGCTTTATATATATTTGCTATGAATCTTGGATGTTAAACCCTATAACAATATGCCAAAATTTTTACAAGCAATTATAATATAAATTAGCGCTTTGTACATATTAAGATATGTTTTTACAAGCAATATTATGCTTTATATATATTTGCTATGAATCTTGGAAGTTAAACCCTATAACATTATGCCAAAATTTTTACAAGCAATATATATAAATTAGCGCTATGTAATATTGAGTGTTCTCATATAATTATATATGATATTTAAAATTTATATGTAGAATTGATACATATATATAGAGGCGATCATATAATGCCATTATACATACAATCCATTATAAGATTTTATATGATATCGGCAATGATCTAAATACAATGTAAAAAATTTATATGAATTTCTTCATATTTATTCATTTTTTGTTCAATTAATTTCTTAATTTTTCTCATATTCTCTTATTTTTTATTAAAATAATTTTTTTTCAATTTTTCTCATATTCTCCTATTTTTTCTCTATTTTTCTAGATTTTTTCCGATTTTTTCCGATTTTTTTTTAAAAATCGTATATCAAGCATCATATAAATTTTCACATCACCCATGAAAATTTCTCAACTTCTTATATTCATTCTCATATAATTTCTGACATAATCCCATATATTGGGTAGAAAAATTCTTATATGATTTCTCATAAAATTTTTCAATTTATCTTGCCTTCATAAGATTTTCCGACATTCCTCCCACATTTCGGCGGATATTCTTAATATCAATCTTCATAAAAAATTTCTCATCTCTCGAACAAATATTATTTTCTTTATATAATTTCTCATAAAATCTCATCGATTTATGAGACTTTCATAAAATTTTTGATATTCCACCCACATTTTGCTGGATATTTTGAATATCAACTCTCATAAAAAATTTTCCGTCTTTCTAAGGAAAAAAATTTTTTTCTCCTCTATTTGCCTTATTTTCGCATTTCCGTCAATTCCATATGAATTCCAATCGGGACTCGCTATCCCTTATAGTACCTCTGGGCAAAACGACTGCGCAAAGTAAAAATTTGAAAATCGTATACAAAAATTTATGAAGCCGGATGCATATGCACCGACTATACCCCATAGTAGGATGTCAAAAATGATATGACGTTTTACATAAAATCATTCACCATATATAAAATTTTATGAAGGTGAATATAAAAAACCGAGTGCAACATTTTATGAAGCCGAATATAAAAATTCTAAAATTTATGAACACATACAAAAAATTTCAAAAATTTTGATTTTTCACTATCTTTATATCAAACCCCATTAATTCATAAAATAACCTAGTCTAAGCCAAATTTCTCTAAAATGATTATCTTAAGTCTCATAAAATTTTTTACGTCTTATGAAGGAACATCATAAAAAATTCCGATCGTCCATATACCGACGGGAAAATTTATGAAGGTGAACATAAAAATTTTTAAAATTTCACTATCGCTTATATTAATCGTATATTCATATAGAATATGCTAGTGTAAGCGAAATGTCTCAAATATAATTATATTAAGTCTCATAAAATTTTTTTTTTTTTCATATTTATGAAGCCGTATATAAAATTTTTTTTCGTTCATCCATATACCGACGGGAAAATTTATGAAGGTGAACATAAAAATTTTTAAAATTTCACTATCGCTTATATTAATCGTATATTCATATAGAATATGCTAGTGTAAGCGAAATGTCTCAAATATAATTATATTAAGTCTCATAAAATTTTTTTTTTTTTCATATTTATGAAGCCGTATATAAAATTTTTTTTCGTTCATCCATATACCGACGGGAAAATTTATGAAGGTGAACATAAAAATTTTTAAAATTTCACTATCGCTTATATTAATCGTATATTCATATAGAATATGCTAGTGTAAGCGAAATTTCTCAAATATAATTATATTAAGTCTCATAAATTTTTTTTTTTTTTTCATATTTATGAAGCCGTATATAAAATTTTTTTTCGTTCATCCATATACCGACGGGAAAATTTATGAAGGTGAACATAAAAATTTTTAAAATTTCACTATCGCTTATATTAATCGTATATTCATATAGAATATGCTAGTGTAAGCGAAATTTCTCAAATATAATTATATTAAGTCTCATAAAATTTTTTTTTTTTTCATATTTATGAAGCCGTATATAAAATTTTTTTTCGTTCATCCATATACCGACGGGAAAATTTATGAAGGTGAACATAAAAATTTTTAAAATTTCACTATCGCTTATATTAATCGTATATTCATATAGAATATGCTAGTGTAAGCGAAATTTCTCAAATATAATTATATTAAGTCTCATAAATTTTTTTTTTTTTTTCATATTTATGAAGCCGTATATAAAATTTTTTTTCGTTCATCCATATACCGACGGGAAAATTTATGAAGGTGAACATAAAAATTTTTAAAATTTCACTATCGCTTATATTAATCGTATATTCATATAGAATATGCTAGTGTAAGCGAAATTTCTCAAATATAATTATATTAAGTCTCATAAAATTTTTTTTTTTTCATATTTATGAAGCCGTATATAAAATTTTTTTTCCTTCATCCATATACCGACGGGAAAATTTATGAAGGTGAACATAAAAATTTTTAAAATTTCACTATCGCTTATATTAATCGTATATTCATATAGAATATGCTAGTGTAAGCGAAATTTCTCAAATATAATTATATTAAGTCTCATAAAATTTTTTTTTTTTTCATATTTATGAAGCCGTATATAAAATTTTTTTTCCTTCATCCATATACCGACGGGAAAATTTATGAAGGTGAACATAAAAATTTTTAAAATTTCACTATCGCTTATATTAATCGTATATTCATATAGAATATGCTAGTGTAAGCGAAATTTCTCAAATATAATTATATTAAGTCTCATAAAATTTTTTTTTTTTTCATATTTATGAAGCCGTATATGAAATTTTTTTTCGTTCATCCATATACCGACGGGAAAATTTATGAAGGTGAACATAAAAATTTTTAAAATTTCACTATCGCTTATATTAATCGTATATTCATATAGAATATGCTAGTGTAAGCGAAATTTCTCAAATATAATTATATTAAGTCTCATAAATTTTTTTTTTTTTTTCATATTTATGAAGCCGTATATAAAATTTTTTTTCGTTCATCCATATACCGACGGGAAAATTTATGAAGGTGAACATAAAAATTTTTAAAATTTCACTATCGCTTATATTAATCGTATATTCATATAGAATATGCTAGTGTAAGCGAAATTTCTCAAATATAATTATATTAAGTCTCATAAAATTTTTTTTTTTTTCATATTTATGAAGCCGTATATAAAATTTTTTTTCCTTCATCCATATACCGACGGGAAAATTTATGAAGGTGAACATAAAAATTTTTAAAATTTCACTATCGCTTATATTAATCGTATATTCATATAGAATATGCTAGTGTAAGCGAAATTTCTCAAATATAATTATATTAAGTCTCATAAAATTTTTTTTTTTTTCATATTTATGAAGCCGTATATAAAATTTTTTTTCGTTCATCCATATACCGACGGGAAAATTTATGAAGGTGAACATAAAAATTTTTAAAATTTCACTATCGCTTATATTAATCGTATATTCATATAGAATATGCTAGTGTAAGCGAAATTTCTCAAATATAATTATATTAAGTCTCATAAATTTTTTTTTTTTTTTCATATTTATGAAGCCGTATATAAAATTTTTTTTCGTTCATCCATATACCGACGGGAAAATTTATGAAGGTGAACATAAAAATTTTTAAAATTTCACTATCGCTTATATTAATCGTATATTCATATAGAATATGCTAGTGTAAGCGAAATTTCTCAAATATAATTATATTAAGTCTCATAAAATTTTTTTTTTTTTCATATTTATGAAGCCGTATATAAAATTTTTTTTCCTTCATCCATATACCGACGGGAAAATTTATGAAGGTGAACATAAAAATTTTTAAAATTTCACTATCGCTTATATTAATCGTATATTCATATAGAATATGCTAGTGTAAGCGAAATGTCTCAAATATAATTATATTAAGTCTCATAAAATTTTTTTTTTTTTCATATTTATGAAGCCGTATATAAAATTTTTTTTCCTTCATCCATATACCGACGGGAAAATTTATGAAGGTGAACATAAAAATTTTTAAAATTTCACTATCGCTTATATTAATCGTATATTCATATAGAATATGCTAGTGTAAGCGAAATTTCTCAAATATAATTATATTAAGTCTCATAAAATTTTTTTTTTTTTTCATATTTATGAAGCCGTATATAAAATTTTTTTTCCTTCATCCATATACCGACGGGAAAATTTATGAAGGTGAACATAAAAATTTTTAAAATTTCACTATCGCTTATATTAATCGTATATTCATATAGAATATGCTAGTGTAAGCGAAATTTCTCAAATATAATTATATTAAGTCTCATAAAATTTTTTTTTTTTTCATATTTATGAAGCCGTATATAAAATTTTTTTTCCTTCATCCATATACCGACGGGAAAATTTATGAAGGTGAACATAAAAATTTTTAAAATTTCACTATCGCTTATATTAATCGTATATTCATATAGAATATGCTAGTGTAAGCGAAATTTCTCAAATATAATTATATTAAGTCTCATAAAATTTTTTTTTTTTTCATATTTATGAAGCCGTATATAAAATTTTTTTTCCTTCATCCATATACCGACGGGAAAATTTATGAAGGTGAACATAAAAATTTTTAAAATTTCACTATCGCTTATATTAATCGTATATTCATATAGAATATGCTAGTGTAAGCGAAATTTCTCAAATATAATTATATTAAGTCTCATAAAATTTTTTTTTTTTTCATATTTATGAAGCCGTATATAAAATTTTTTTTCCTTCATCCATATACCGACGGGAAAATTTATGAAGGTGAACATAAAAATTTTTAAAATTTCACTATCGCTTATATTAATCGTATATTCATATAGAATATGCTAGTGTAAGCGAAATTTCTCAAATATAATTATATTAAGTCTCATAAAATTTTTTTTTTTTTCATATTTATGAAGCCGTATATAAAATTTTTTTTCCTTCATCCATATACCGACGGGAAAATTTATGAAGGTGAACATAAAA
>CAXAKG010000020.1:0-85211 GCA_963969385.1 Philonicus albiceps | reverse complement strand
CGGACATTATCAACATTATGAACATCATTATGATCATAATTATTCTGATACCCCATTTTATTTCAGTGACAACATATTTTTCACCTAAAACAATTTCACCTTTTCTTAAAATCCTTGGTTAAATTTAGTTTTTAATAAACTCAATAAACTTTCCGTTCGACAGGGTAAACCACATTTCCACACATGAAACTGTAAGAATTTTTTTCCATTCGGTAAACAGTATTAAATTTTAAAAAAGTTGGTAGGATATGGTTTTGTTAAAATTGGATAGCCCCTAAAACGAACCTCGAAAATAGGAAGCGGGTGCGATAAGACAAACTATTAATATCGTTTGTTAGGATTTTCGAAATGTTTTACAGCGTATCATTGGGAAGTTGAGTCAGCTTTTAAAGATTAATTGAAGAGGTATCAAATTTCATAAATTAGATATGATGCTAATGATGACAATCACCTGTGGACCAAGTAGAGCCGATTATCTTTGTTTACCTATATTGGTGTTGTATTGGTGTTAATTGGCGTTATGTGTGTGTTGTATTGGTATTAATTGGTGTTGTATTGGTGTTAATTGGTGTTAATTGGCGTTATGTCTGTGTTGTATTGGCATTATATCTGTGTTGTATTGGTGTTAATTGGTGTTATGTCTGTGTTGTATTGGTGTTAATTGGTGTAGTTTCGGTGCCGTTTTTGGTCAGTCTATCTATATATATATATATATATATATATATATATATATATAAATACCCCCGCAGCCATTGTTCTTTTAGAGTTATTATTATGTTTGCATGTGAGGAATGCAACAAAACATTTAGCCGTCGAGATAGTCTCTCGCGGCATAAAAAACGTAAAATACATAAAAATAATGCCCGTGAAGATGAAGAAGAAGAAGAAAAACTTACACCAGCAATAGGAGCAGTAGATATTAGGAATAAAATGTTGTCGCTGAGAGAAAATCAAACACCCAAAATAATATCTCTCCTCGCAAACAATCAGGAGAATTTCGACAGCGCCTTATTTGAGCACATAAAAGAAAAAGATAGGAAAATTGATAATATTAGTTACGATGATGATGATGATGATGATGAAAGTCCAAATTACGTAGCCCCAAATATACTCACGAAAAGGCATCGATTTGAAGAAATTAAAGAAAAAGAGGATGAGAGTGAAGGTGCTAGCGATGATGATGATGATAATGAAAATGGAGGCCTAAAATATATAGATCCAAATATACTCATAGAAAGGCTTCAACTTCTATATGCTAGAAAAACAGGCAGACAAATTCTTGAAATCGTAAAACAATTAAAGATACAAAATATTATTGAATAAAATTTTATTCCGAAATATCACACAGTTTAATTTAAACCCTCCGGGGGGGAGGAGAATACAACTTCCTACTAACGGTTATTGATACATTCTCTAAACATGTTCGGACTTGTTATTGTTGTTGATTTGAATTTGGGGGTATAAAAAGGGTAGTCCTAGGATACATATCTCATTTTAAACGGAGGTGTCAAACGATTAGCAACAGCACCAGCAGCAGCATGAAGGGTTTCATTTGTGTAAATTGTGAGAAATCTTTTACAAGGACTGATGGCTTAAAAAGACATCAAAAATATAACTGTAAGAAAATGACAGAGCCCTCTTCAGCAACAATTCCAAAGGAACAGCAACAACAACCCCAGGTATCAACCCCGAAGAAAACAGCTGAACAACAAAGGTTGGCACTAAACCCTGAGAATACAACAACAACAACGCAACAACAACAACAATCCTTGGCATCAGACTTTGAAGACACCAAATCCTAAGAAAATGACGGAGCAGTTTACCTTTAAGATACAATTCAATCCTACATGGGACGAAATGCTACTGGGAATACATAATAATAAAATTCCCTTTGGACTAAAATCACAAAAATATTTATTAGAAGAGCTTTACTTTGATAGGCTGTAAAAAATTACTGAAAAAAAAAAGGAAAAATGAAGGTGTTAAAATTATTGCGCGGTTCAAATACATCAATTCATTAAATGAACGGTTGTTTAAAACGATAGAGTTTAATACGATTTTGAATGGAGAAAACCCTAGACAGGAATATCTTAACAAAGTTACGAGCCCTATAGTGCAGAAAATAACCGAAATGGAGGCGGAAAAAACAGCTATAATAATACATATGTGTTTTATTAAATTCTTTTTCGAAAATCTACAGCCTTTGGAATCACAGCAATATATTGAATATGTACAGATAAATAACAAGGAGTACAAGATGGATGAAGACTGTAACCTAACATTTATTGGTGAGAAAGAAGAAGAAATACCTGGTTATAGACATATGTAGGTGTGCTATAATGTATAATGATGATGATAAAATAAAAATTGTGTTAAAACTAGCGGTTTATTTATTTCACCCTTCTAATGTACAAGGGGTTGACGCTCTTATTTAAGATATATATATTCATATGAAATGCCTGCTTCATTTCTTTTATCGATCTATCGTAATACAAAAGCTATTTTTTTGAGAATTTTCAGACTGCCTCCCCAGAACAACCACAGAAACTGGGTGTTCCTTATAAATCACTCTCAAACAAAAAGTGGTAAATAAAATTAATTCCCATGTATAAAAAGGTGAACGAAAGAAAAACATCATTTAATTCAGGTATATATTTTTTCCTTTATTTGTTTAATTCTCTATAATAAATCTTCTTTGTGGATATACAAAATCCTTAACTCTATGGTAATCTACATACGTTATATAATGTGGATATCCATGTGTTTCATCATCATCAATATCAAACATCAAATCACTTATTTTAGTAACGGTCTTATTATTACTAGGATTATTTCTTAATTTTAACGCTTTCACCTCCAGAACTCCATTCTGAAAAGGATGTTGATACTTTTCAGGGAGTTTTTGAACCTCTACCTCCAATAAAGATGGAAGAACTTTAAGTTGTTTTCTTAAGCTGTTTGCCATCGCAACATTAACGGCATATACCTTTTGTGTCAGCATCTCTGTGCTTAGTTTCGGTGTTAGCTTATAAAACATCTGGTCCCACAGAGTTTGAGAACGAAATTTATTAAAATAAACTTCATTCCAAAACTCTGAATTAAACCATACCTTTAAGGCAAGATATTGCAGTGAAAATGGTGAAAATAATTCGATCCGCGATCTGTTCAGATAACCTTGGTTTTGTCTTCTTCTTATACCAACAGAAATTTCTTCCAGGTCAAATACCCATCCAGCAGCGACTCATGTGGATAAAAAACCTGTGTGGTATCATCGAATGACTCCTCATCTGATGATGAAGATGGTGGAAGAAGTTCATGACAAAACAAATCATCCTAATAAATTAAACAGAACATAAAAAAAACAATTTATCTGTATCTTATTAATAACCTACCATTTCAACAAATTGTTTTTCCAGCATAAAAATGAAATTCTGGAATAAAATTCTGTTTAGAACTTTAAAGTTCTAACATGTTCATGACTATTTATATGAAATTGATATCTATTTTACACCACCTTTATCATTTTCAGCATTATTGAGTATTCGCCTAAAGCCACAATTTCCACATTTTAACCGAAATACCTACCACAACGAAATACTTCCAAATTTTTTTTTAATCGAAATACTCACCGCAAGGAAAAACTTCTAAATTTTTTTTAATCGAAATACTCACCGCAGCATAGAGATACACCTTCCCTACTTGAAAAAATATTTCTCAAGCATAATTTTCTCACAATTAAAACACTCTTAAAAAGTCTTTCAAAAAACCTTCCTCAATATAACCCACTTTCCATACTCAAAACAACTCTATTATCTTCACTCACGCAACCTTGACATTGATATCCAATTTTTATCTCATGAGCAAGCGCCAGGCTTTAAAAAAAAAAAACTTATCAACACGGTCAACAACCTCACTTGTAAAAGGCAATCGCTTATCAATTTGACCCGCATGTAGTGATATTAATATCTTCAACCCATACAAATTTAGAATGGGGTAGTGATTGAGACACTGCCCAACCATACAAGTTATTTGCATCTAAATATGTTATAAAACTTGATACCCCTGGCCTGGATGTCGATACGATCAATTTTTTAATAGAGCCCCTTACCGTTATCTTTTTTTCTTTGAAATTCCTCTGTTTTCGTAATAATATCTCCGCAGAGTTTTTTAGAAAATAGAACCGTGGATTTCATACATGTTATGTGGCCAGATCCCGACCAGGTCCCGAAGCAAATATTTATGGGCATGGTTGAAAGAAAACTTAAATTAAATAACAACGACAAGAAGCTACAAATCCCCAGGTTCAAATCCCTGACCCACACAGCCTGCTTTTTAATTCATTTTTTTAACCTTATATACACAAATTAAGCATCAACGACAAGAAACCCTAATTGCCCTGTGGCTAACATACTGGCCTCTGAAGCTACAAAACCCCAGTTCAAATCCCAGAGCCACCCAACCTGCTTTTTAATTCATTAAATTTCCAGCGTTATCCAATTCTCGCGACAGATGGCGCTATTAACATGAGACAGAGAGAGGGAGAGTGAGATGTCTGACCAACCGACCAAATCAACCTCGGGTATTGATATCGGCTTCGGGTATTGAGATCGACTTCGAGTATTGATATCGGCCTCGGGTATTGTGATCGACTTCGGGTATTGATATCGACTTCGGGTATTGAGATTGGCTTCGGGTATTGATATCGGCTTCAGCTGCTATCTAACACGAAACAGACAGAGAGAGAGATGTCTGGCCCTGTAGTGAAAGGGAGAGACGGGGATGTCTGGCCCTGTAGTGAGAAAGAGAAAGAAAGAGATAGACAGATAAAAAAGAGAGAAAGAGACAGATAGGAAGAAAGAGATAGACAGATAAAAAAGAGAGTAAAAGAGAGACAGATAAAAAAGAGAGAAAGAGATAGACAGATAAAAAAAGAGAGAAAGAGATAGACAGATAAAAAAGAGAGAAAGAGACAGAGAGAAAGAAAGAGACAGACAGAGAGAAAGAAAGAGATAGACAGATAAAAAAGAGAGAGAAAGAGACAGAGAGATAAAAAAGAGAGAAAGAGACAGACAGATAAAAAAGAGAGAGAAAGAAAGAGATAGACGGATAAAAAAGAGATAGGGGAGGGGAAATAGAGAGAGGGGGAGGGGAAAGAGAGAGAGAGAGACAGACGATGTCTGGTGACGTCACAGACGTCGGGCCGTATCGTCCTATTACCTACTGATAGTTATAATCTAAATTATGCCCCAAATATTTTACAATTTCCAATGGTGGTTGTAAATTACCGAAGCTGTCAAAGTATTGAATATTTTCACCATTTTTATAATATGCTACCCAATGAGTGCCAGATCCTGAAGATATATCCAAATTGATGATACCACATTCTCGTTTTCTTGACTTCTTTGGAAGTTTATCACGCATAAATACTCCTCTAAAATTTGACAGATTTCTTGCATACTTTTGAAGATCTACATCAGTTTAGGCTCTTTTAGGTAGCGTTTTCATTAGTTTTTTGAAGGTGGATTTAAAAATAATCCAAGACCTTTCTTATAGGGTTTAAGTAAGAGTCCTTTTCCTAAAGCAATAGCTTCCCTTGTTTGGTTATGTCTCTCACTTTCTTTAAGTTGTTCATTTGCATGCTTCGCTGATTCACAATGCTAGTTGTTCCTCCAGCTAAAGCGCCAGCAGCAGAAAGTCCAGCAAATAACGGAATCAGGAAGGGTAAAATTCCACCAGTTTTGGGCACTGATATAACTCGAGGAATTTTTAGATTTTTTCTATGTTTAATAGTACTTCTGACTTCTTTTTGAGCCAATGCAATAGCTGCTTTTATGGAATCAGGTTTTTGTTTTTCAATAACCTTTCGAGCTCTTGACATAGCTTTCCTAAGTGTAATAACACTTCTAGTCTTTTTACCTTTTTTTCTTAACATACCCATTCCAAATTTTGACTTAGCATTCATAATGTTTGTTACTAGTAATGCGTTTGCACGCTCACCAAAGCTTGCGTCACTGGCCTTAACCCTACTCCAAGCTTTATTAGCCAAAATTTTATCTGCTGTATTACGATCTGGTGCACTTTTAAATTTTGAATATGCTATACCATGCTCTTTGCAAGCCTTGTCTAAAGAATTTATTCCAGGATCTCCACGAGCTAATCTTTCAGCTAACCGGGTACCTGGGCCACAATATTGATAGCCAGGTATATGTAGCTCAAATGGTAATTTATTAATTAACGTGTTAACTATTCCACCTCCAGTTGCTCCTTTTGTTTTACATAGGTTTTGATTATATTCTAACATAAATACTAGCGACTGTATTATTCAACTTTCATATTTAAACTAAAGGGCATATAAATTACATGAGTATTTATAGTTGAAGCTCAGTAGTCAAAATGACGTTAATTAAACAAAATCTGTCATTACCAATTCAAAATAACGATTTTAAGAGTAATACAGTGGAAATTAAAAGACATAGTTTACTATTACCTAACAGTATACGTGCTGTTGTTGTTGGACCTTCAAACTGTGGGAAGACAAATGTAATGATAAGTTTATTAGAGCATCCTAATGGATTAAGCTTTGAAAACGTTTATGTATATTCTAAATCGCTGTTCCAACCAAAATATGAATATTTGAAGAAACTTTTAAAACCAATACGAGGTATAGGGTATTATACATTTTCTAACAACAGTGATGTGATACACTTAAAAGAGGCAAAACAAAATTCTATATTCATTTTTGATGATGTTGCATGCGAGAAGCAAGATAACATACGTTCTTATTTTTGCATGGGTCGACATAATAATGTTGATAGTTTTTATCTTTGTCAAACTTATACACGCATACCAAAACACTTGATACGGGACAATGCTAACTTTCTCATATTATTCAAACAAGATGATCTGAATCTTAAGCATATTTATGGCGATCATATAAACACAGATATGAGCTTTAATATTTTTCGAGATTTATGTGTTGAATGTTGGCAAGATAAATATGGTTTTCTAGTAATAGATAAAGACAGTCCATTTAATGAGGGACGATACCGTAAAGAACTTGATGCATTCATTGTCCTATAAATATAATGGTTTACTGAAAAACATAACAGATCCCCTTTGATCAGCTAAACAAGTGTTTAAAGCTGTTGAAGCAGTTAATAAATCAGATCAACTGTTCTAAACAGCTTCCCTTTGATCAGCTTAACAAGTACTTAAAACAGTTAATAAATCAGATCAAACTGCTCTAATGGGTAACAAACGGAAGCTCAAAACAAATAAGAAGTTAATAGAAGATATTATCCAATCCAGAAATGCAATTATAAAAAAGTATCAAGCCCTAAAGTCTGGTCGAACTGAAGCAGAATTTCAATTTAAGACAACATTAAAGCCCATAACAGAACCTTTAGAACAGCTTGTGAGTGACAGTAAAACAAAACGAAACGTTAAGGAGTATATAAAAGATATGGAAGATGTAAAGACTAAAGATGATTATAGCATAGAAAGTACACCAAAACAAATATATTTTAAAATGATGCCGACAAGTACTCCTCTGAAATATGGTGAAGTTTCTTTACAATCGGAAAATGAATATTAAACACCAACACATTCAAGAAATTTTATGGAGATCCCTGAATCTAGCCCGAATTTATCTATGAATATAGCAAAGAAGTATTTCCAACTATATGTTCGAGATAAACCCCAGATTGACTATATTTATGGTATTTATAAAGATAAACATATTAACGAGTGGAAAATTGGTAATTGTACAATTACATTTGATGATGATGATGAAAACTTTATAATTAATGAGAAACCTTACAAAATTACAATGGGTTTATGTGAACTACTTTTTATGAAAACCCCTAGGAAAAGTTTATATAATGAAGAGGATTTGATGAATTATGAGGAAATTTTAAAAGAA
Organism: Philonicus albiceps; assembly: GCA_963969385.1. Lineage (NCBI taxonomy): Eukaryota > Metazoa > Arthropoda > Insecta > Diptera > Asilidae > Philonicus > Philonicus albiceps. The sequence goes on along the minus strand of CAXAKG010000020.1, from coordinate 77,290 downwards.
AGTAATGCTTTCAGACGTGGTTATAGTTCTGATGGTCAAGTAAAAGACAACAAAGGTGCTAAATATAAATCAATTATAAGTAAATTTCTTCAGAATACAGGAAAAAGTTTAATGAAGCTCCCTAAAGACAACATTGATTATATATATTGGAATGATCCAAATGAATTAGTAGAAAGATTGCATCTTTTAATAGCATCTGAGCAAGCTGGTCATAACAATCATCATAATGAAATCATCTCTATAATAGAGGAATTGAAAGAAGCTGATATTATAGTATAATACATATACTAGTTGACCCGGCAAACGTTGTTTTGCCATATAAATAATTTTTAAGTAATTTCTAGTGTAGACAAAAAATAGCTTACTTATTGTAAGTGTGTAAGAATGTGGTATATGCGTGAAATAGGCATGGAGCGCTGTGAACGATGAGGGAATATAAAAATAACAAAAGGCAAACATTATTTTTAAGTTATTATAATTTATTCCTTAAAATTATATATCATTAATTAATCAATTACGACAGTAACACTAATAAACAATATCAATCTCTTAATGCTATAGCGTGAACAATATTTTTTGTTCGTCCATCTTTAGCTAACACAAACAAACTGGATGGTTTACCCACTCGAGAGCATGCCACGTATAATTGTCCGTGTGAAAAACATGGTGTTCTCAAATCTAAGCCACAAATAGACATCGTTTGACCTTGGGATTTGTTGATTGACATTGCAAATGCCAATCTAATCGGAAACTGAATACGTTTGAACAAATTCATAATCAATTAAGTACCTGATACGGGATCTCGTTGTTTTATGTTTATGCAATATCCGTCTTGTCCCTTCCAGAATATTAGCGGATATTGGAGAGCGTCATATGAACGATGTGTATCAGCAATGAACTGAAGATTATTATTTCTTCTACGAATCACAATTTCTCGTGCACCTGTACGATCGCCAACCATGATTCCAGCAACATCATCAACAACGGGTGCATTGAATCTACGAATATGCTCTCCAGCTGGTGTTTTATCAGGATTAATGACGATAGCGTGATTATCGCTTTGTAATTTGTGCATGTGTGATTTGAATATTTTCAACAATTCGTTGTGCTCGTTCAATAGAGCATCCAGCTCGCTGACGATGCGTCTGGCATAAAATGAATCAAGGTTATTATAATCACAACGTGCATTCACGCGATTGGCAAGTGCGCTTCCGGAATCCTCGCCGCCCATGAAGTAGATTTGTAAAAATTTATGTGGTTCGTTTGGCATTGGCAGCAGTGAGCCCATTTTATGATAAACTTGGCCTCTGATTTTGAATGTAGAATTGTATTGTTGACCATTTGCATTAGTATTTCGAACTATTTCTGTTGCTCCGAACGATGTCATTTGAAAGTATGAATTGAATGTTCGAATTGACTTCAGGAACACGTTAGAATCTGGATCCGTGCCGATAAGTAAACCGTTCAATGGTTCAGGTGGTGTTTCAATTTCAGGTAGTTGCGTTCAGCTCGTGTATCTTCTGACTCTTCTTGACGCAATTGCGCCATTCTGACACGTACATCAGTATTTTGTTGCTGGATTTGTTCTTCGGTTCTTTCGGATCTTCTATTTCCCAAGCTTCGAGATTTACTTGTATACGGCTCAAATCAGCCCCTTTGCGTTTTCTTGGCATTGCTCACTGTACAAAACACACATAAATAGAATTAATTAAATTACTTAATGATGAAAAATGTTAAAGGTATAATTAGGGCCAGGATTTTTGCCGCAGTTTTGAAATGATTAGTTTGAATTTATGAAATTATAGCAAAAATATAAGTGTTATGAAAAAATTTTTCAGACAAAAGTTGTACAAAATTAAATTTTACGAAAAAAATGGTCTCTTATAATTTTGTCATACAACCAATATTTCCATCGATATTTCAAAATGAAGATTCATAATGATTGATTCAAATTTTTGGAAACTATGAAAATCTTAATTGTTAAATTACATTTTTTTAATAAAATTAAATTAAAATTACATTTTTATAAGATCAAATATATTTGCCGTAATGTCAAAAACTTAAGAGCATTAATTGTAAAATGTTAAAATGAAATCACGGCAAAAATCTTGGCCCTAGTTATAATGTATTTAATATTTGGTTGTACACACATTCATTTACATATTCATGTAAACATTAGACTGTTTTACAAAAGCGAAAAATTTTATTTTTCATAATCATATCGAAAATATATGGTTAGAAATGGTAAAAAAAAAATGAATACAAAAAAAAAGTTTGCCTAATTTTAATAAAAATTAAATTCCACCGAACCTTTTTTGACCGTTTCCAACAACATTTTCGATATAAATAAAAAAAAGTATACTTACAACTCAAAAGCCGTTGTTGGTGGAAGCTCGTGCCACGTGTTGAGTACTTTTGAGGTTATGAAAATCACTTGATTAACTAATCGTACAAAATACACTCAAAATTGATAATTTTATTATTATTAATAAAATAGGAATGATTAATAGTTAATATGAGAGTTACACTGAGATAGCAAAATAATAATTGTCAACGTTACTACTACACTTGATGCATAAACAATAATGATGGCCGACAACTGTGTAGGGAGTGAGAAAAGTCTTATTGTGTGAGAGAAACCGGCTTCGTTCTCATCCCTACTCCGTGCTGTTTACTGGGTCAGAAGTGACACCTGTAGACAACTGGCGGGGATAACTAATTAAATGACGATTGATCAGTTATCGACCGGGGATGAAAAATGATTAAATTACTGAAATGGCTATTAAAAAATAGGGGTTGGTGATGAAAGGGTAAAAATTTAGGGTTGTATGTATTTTTGGTAATTTTATACTTTCGCGGTCCCCTCGTTTTTTGGCTCTAGAAAATCGAAAAATCATCCGATTTCGATGAATTTTTTTTTAAAATCTTCGGATCTACACAAAAAAACGAAAATTTTGAAAAAAAAAAAAAATTTTTAAAATGTTTGTTTATTCATTTTTTTATTACATTTAAAGATTTCATATGGTTTTCTGATTTTCAATGTTATCATAAATGCTCTAGAAAATCGAAAAATCATCCGATTTTGATGATTTTTTTTTTAAACTCTTCGTTTCTACGATGAATTTATGTGAGAAAATATAAAAAATATCTTACTAGAAGATTTTATATGGTTTTATGACTTTAAATGTGGTCATAAATGCACTTCTTGAGATATAATCGTTCATAACATTTGTGCTAAGCATCAAACAAAGTTCATATGTTTTTGTTGTTAATCTAAAAAAAAAAAACGAATATTTTGAAAAAAAAAAAATTCACAATAATGTTTATTTATCAATTTTTTACAAAATCAACTTTTATTGTTAATAAGGGTACATAAAATCTATGTACATAATCAAATTATACTTATTTCTTTGGTCTATACAAAAAAAAATTAATATTTACAAAAAAAAATTATATACAACTTGATAATACTTGAATGTTAAGTAACTTAAAATAATATTTATGACTTCAAAATTTGATATTTTCATGTTTAATGGCAAAAAAATATAATTTATTTGTTTTTTCAACAAAAAAAAGATAAAATTTTTAATGAATGATCTCAAAATGACAAAAATAAAGGAGATTAACTGTGTATTATATTCAAAAAAAAAAAATTAATCAATTACTCATATTATCTTCAAAAAAATCTTGTAAAAAAATAAAAAAATTATGCAATCTGTGACAGTGATTGCTATATCTTAATCTAAACATAAATTCTGCAATATATCCTAGCATATTCTCCTCCTTGCATCCGAATCTTGGAATACTGGCTCGTGCTGTTCTCCAAATTCTCTCAATATGTTGAGTATGAGTAGCTCCACTATCCGGGTCAACAAAATTATAAGTGTGGTTCACTGTTAAATGTTTGAACCCTGAAATATTTATAAACAAGTTGATAAATTGTAGAGAACAGTTAGTATAATCGTATCAATAAATTTTTGTTCCAAAAAATCCAGAAAATATACTTAAAATAAAAAATTGATAATTACCTTCATCATTTAAGCAATCATAAGCCCTCCAGCAATCCGATATTATCGTAGTCCCAGGCTTAATTCTTCTTGTTGATCACTTCCAACAATGTCTTTTTACTCCGATCCATTACTGGTTCCATAAAAAATAAATTTGACTTCCTCTCGATACCTCCAAAAATCCATTTTCCCTCAATAACTCTTCCTCTATTATACTTCCTATGTCCGAATTTAGCCTCATCGATCTCAACAATTTGGCGCCGACCACCAATTTTTTCACTACAGTTTTTAAAAACCCAATATTCACATATTTCCCTAATGTAAGATGCCCAATCATTGTATGTATTAGGTGATATCTTAAACTCATTTTGTAAATAATGTGCGTGAGGTGGGTTTAAGAGTAAATATTGGGTAATTATTGAACAAACTTTCTCAAAACTCAACGAAGAATTATGGAACCAAGTATTAGTACGAACTGACAACTTAAAATTACATCGTTCGAGTTTTGCACGTTTATTTACAGTCACTTTTTTCTTTCTGCGGCACTGCCAAAACATAGTTGTAGAGTTTAATTCACATAATTTACCACAATTCCCACAAAATACCTTTGACTTTATCGCACCATGATTTATAAGAAATTGTATTGTTTGTTTAAAGTCATTGAACATTGAAAGTGCCTCAAAAAGGGTCATTTCACAATTAGAACACACCATTGTTAATTATTACACTAATAGATAAATTTTTAATCATGAAACTAATAGATATAGTTGCTTAATATATTTTCACAACTTAAAAAACAAAGTAATTTCAATTTATAACAAAAACAGTAAGTTTATCACAGCGAAACATGGACGTACTTATTTGCGAACCTTCCTTTGTCTAGTATATTTTCTTGTGATCTAATTAGATGCCCTACGCAAACCAATTTTCACATTTGGTCTGCTTTTTAAACACCCCCCCCCCCCCCCCCCCGCCCCACTCCCAATTCTCTTTAACAGTCAACCTTACACTGTAAATCCCAGTTTTCCAAAATGCATTATTTTAATGCGGAGAAGTGTGTAAACATAAAAATGCGTAAAAAGTGACTACAATGTTAATCAAATAGCTGACTTACGTATAACATTAATGATTACTTAATAAAAAAGGTACACACGATTATATGTGAGAAAAGGTAAATTTTAAGAGAAATTGTTATTATGTTTGATTGTAAAAACATGATAAATCAACATTTTTGTATAAATTTTTTTTTCAATTTGTTCGTTTTTCTGTGTAGATTATGAAAAAAAATATAACAACTTCATTTGATTACTTGAAAAAAGTTATCAACAAGTATACGTGAATGAGTGCATTTTCATGAACATTTAAAGCCCTGAAACTAATATAAGTTTTCATTTTTTTTTTATTCTTATAATTTTTTTCATAAATCCGCCGTAAAAACGAAGATTTTAAAAAAAAATTCATCGAAATCGGATGATTTTTCGATTTTCTAGAGCCAAAAAACGAGGGGACCGCGAAAGTATAAAATTACCAGAATTTGTTCTTTTATTTTACATTCATTTCAGATATTCAGTTAGAGTATTTTATAAAAATATGTACCCTAAAGCTGACTCAAATTTGAGCGATGATGAGACTATTCATAACAGTGCCTATGACGATGATAGCGGTAGTGACATTGTTATTCCTAGAAAACAATTACGACTGCGAGTTATCAGTGAGGGCAGCACTGATGAATTATATGAAAATGATCCCGAACAGAACTCTATATCTGAATTCCACACATTGAATTCAAGATTTTGTAATGAAAGTGACTATTTTACAGAATTTCCTGGTCCGAATAACCCACTTGGGCATTATGCAAAACCCATTGATTATTTTTCTCTATTTTTTCCGCCTTCTCTTTTTATTGCAATGGCTACAGAAACCAACCGTTACGCTGAACAGTTTTTGAATACAAATACAAATTTAAAACGGAATTCCCGTGCAAAAAATTGGGAGCCTGTGACCATTATCGAAATGAAGGCTTTTCTCGCCGTTATTTTAGAAATGGGTATAACTAAACGTCCATCAATGGCATCTTATTGGACAAAAGGATCTAGAAACATACCTTGGTTTCGCAAAATGTTTCCTAGGGATAGGTTTTTTCTGATTCTAAAATTTTTCCATTTAATTGACAATAGTACCTTAGCACCACCACGGCATCCAGATTACGATCCTTGTGCTAAGTTTGACTTTTTGGTAAATCATGCAAATAAAGTATTTCGCGAACAGTATACAGCTCATCGTCAATTGAGTATTGATGAGTCCCTAGTTGGCACCCATTGTCAATCTGTTATAAAACAGTATTTGCCAAATAAGAAGCATCACAAATGGGGCATCAAATTCTGGATGCTTTGTGATTCTGTAACAAAATATTGTTTAGGATTTTTTTGTTATAGAGGCGCAAAGTCCTCCGAAAGTAAAAGCGAAATAAAAACGAATGGACTGGGCTATGTTGTTGTAGAAAATTATTAAAATCTGGAAATTATTTGAATAAAGGCTATCATTTGTACACTGATAACTATTTTACAAGCGTTCAACTGGCAAATTTTTTAAGAAAAAATCATACTTATATAACTGGCACTATAAGAAAGAATAGAAAATATGTTCCAAAGCAAGCTAGATCTGCAAATGTTGGCCAAGCTAAATATTTTAAAAATAACAATATCCTTATATGCCCATATAGAGAAAAAAAATCGCAAAGAAATCCTGTAATATTGCTTTCAACAAATTGCACAACAGACAACGTAATTGTCAAAAAGAAAAAAGGAAATTTGGAATTCGAAAAAGTAAAAGCCTCTATAATACATAATTACAATAAGTTCATGGGTGGAGTAGATGAGTCTGATCAAAATGTTGTATGCATACCTGGACGAACGGAGAACATTGAAATATTGGAAGAAAGTTTCATTTAGTATCATTGGAAGAATGGTATTGAATTCATATATTTTATATCCTGAAAATTGTATGGGTAGAAAGTTGACTAGATTTGAATTCATATCGAGCATTATTGGTAACATAGAAAAGGAATGGTTGATGTGCAGAAATAATTCCTATAGAACTCCTATAGAGCCAACTGCAAGCAACAAATTTGCCCTTGAAAAATTGCCAGGGCGAAATTTAAATAACACTCAAAACCACAGGAGCACAAAAAGTAGAATTTGCTCTAAATTCTTAAATCACATTAAGTAACTTTGCCACCCACATACCCACGCTCCTGGGTCATTGAAATTTCTTTCCCACGATTTTATCACAAATTTAACAGCATGTATGGTAGTCTCGTGTCCAGTAGAAATCAAAGGAGGAGAAATAACTTTGTTTGAATAAAGCTTACTTTTGTTACTTAAAATATGACTTTTATTTATTAATATTATAATATCTCACTTTTATTGATCCATGAATTGTGTTTTTCGTGAAAACCTAACCATTTTACAAGAAATTTGTCTCCCTTCCTCTTTAAAACTTTTTCAACCAGATAATCGTGAGGATATTTTGTCTTCAACAGCTCCTTGTCATAAAACCCACCCTTGATAGGGTCGCCTTCAAAATCTTCCAGAAGATATGTTACAGGATTCGTGTTCTGCACAGATTTAATTCGAAAGATTTCCGTTGTCCAATTTGGAGTATATCCCTTATCGAAAATATGTTTGAATTTGCTAATGCGTACATAATCACTAACTTTATATTTTGCTTTTTTACTCATTTTTATGTGGTTATATACTGTTCTCAGTAAAATATTTTTATTTGAATAATTAACATCTGAAGGTTGTATTTGAATTGTCCGATGTTTTTTGTTGTTGTAGTCATTTACTAGTTTTTTTACCATATCTATCCATCGATAAGAACCGGTTTTACTAAATTCTTTCCACATCATACCCTTTAATGTTCTGTTAAATCTTTCAACTATTGAAGCCTTCAATATGCTATAAGTAGAATAATGATTTATCTGATGGTCTTGCATTAATTTTTTAAATATTTTATTATAAAATTCTTTGCCATCATCAGTTTGTAAGTTCTTAGGAACACGACCACTTTTAAAGATTTTCTCGATTGCAGCTTTTACCTCCATACCACTTTTATTTTTAATAGGTACCCCCCAAGCATATTTGGAAAATGTGTCAATTACAGTCAATAAAAAACGGAATCCGTTATTTTCACGAGCATAGGAACCCATTTCAACCAAATCCGCTTGCCATAGATCATCTAAATCCTTGATAATTACACGTCGTCTGGGAAAGTTACGACGAGCTGCTCTGTGTAACTCATTTACAACAGCCTCTTTACTCATTTTCAGAATACAATGAGAAAATATCTTAGTATGTAATGTTATATTTCAAAATTTTATGTCTTGATGTTTACACTTTTAGGAGTTTTAATTGTAAGTGATTCCACATCTATAAGCTTTTCTAAAGCTCGGGGCCCCGAGCTCCGCTGTTTATTGATTTACTAAATTTGCTTCATCCAAACTTATCAACACTCATTATTAATCTGATGGAAAGATTGAGATATGGGTTAAAATAAAATTCTTTTGCTATACTTGGCACTTCTTAAACTGTGGGAACCAAGATTATTTTTTGTGCTTAATTCGTGTGGGTTTGCTTCTAAGGCCTTAAGAATTGTGGGAACAAAAATTTTTCTAAGTTTCGAGTGAAAATTTTAAACTATAAAAGCAATGTCAACGTTTAAGCAAATTTACAGTTCAAAGCGACAATGGACATCACAACAACATATTGGTAAGTTGTTGTTTGCAAAAACTTAATACATATTTCTTTTCATTTTTTTAATTTACTTTTTCTTTACAGCGATATCTTAGAAGTAGGAGCCGGGGCTGTAGCTGATCTTCATGAAATTGTAGAGCTGTTGAATGCAGAACAACCAATCTCAGCTGAAGATACCGAGAGTCTGCAACTAAATCTTATGACGTTCCTCAAGATTGTGTATGTGTTGGGGGTTGGAGAAGATGATGATGTCGAGGAACTAGAAAATTTTTATGAAGCAATCACCGAAGGTCGGCAATACCTAAATGAGGAGGTTGTACACTTTGTAACCTACTGCACCTCAATAATAAACAAAATATCAGGAGAAATAACTAACCATATGAACCATACATTATAATAATGATAATATTAATAATAATAAATAAAAAAAAAATGTTTTTCTTTTGCTTTATTATTTTTCAGAGGTTTTTTTGATTTTTCAGATACCTACAAAGTTTCAATATTTCTTCTTTCAGAGTTTTGTTTTTTCAGTTGAATATGAAGCAACGGTGGTGCAAAGTCATAATAACAGCCAAATCCATCTGAGGACTATTGGTCTTGGTTAAGAATGTGTTTTGTACACACACACACACACTGGGTTGGTGCGCAGCTGCGTACGGTTTTATTAAAATAATTATTTTTTATGTGTAAATAACTGAGACCAACAGTGTGTGTGCGTGTGCGTACAAAACACACTCTTAACTGAGACCAACAGTCTACAAATGGATTTGACTGACTGATGTAATTGGTCAAAGGGGCTCACAATTTATATGATTTTCATTTTTCAGAGGTACAAAAATGAAAAAATTGTTTTTATTTTCTATTACTTTTTCCACAAATTTTCAAATGGGTTTTCTTTAAATCCACTCGGCTTCAATTTCTCCTTCTTTCAAAGGTTTCTTTTTTCAGTTAAACAAATTTAATTTTGTTACAGCTGGGGAAGTAGTTTTTATTTTCTATGGCTGTTTTCAGAGATCTTCAATTACTTTTTCTCAACATGTTCACAAATTTCCAACTAAACTCACATTTAATCAATTCCTTTTATATTATTATTTTTTTTTTTGAGAGCTACAATTATTCTTCCCATCCGATTCGTTTTTTAACACTTTGTACGGAACAGTTGAACTTGAATTAAAACTAGGACTTTTACCGAATGACTGAGAATTTAGACTTTGAATTTTATAAAATATTTCTTTATTCTTTTCAATTTTGCCAGTTAAAAGATTCTTTAAATCTTCTTTGGAATCCATCTCACTACAAATTTTGACTGCTAACTGAAAGAAGCAAAGATGCTAATTTCAAGTTGGCCCACCCAAAAACGTTATCTTTATTTACATTATTCAAAGTAAACAAAGATAATCGGCTCTACTTGGTCCACATGCGATTGTCATCATCAACATCATATCTAAATTATGAAATGTGATACCTCTTCAATTAATCTTTAAAGCTGACTCAACCTCCCAATGAAAAATTGTTTTTATAGATATGAATCATTTTATTAATCCAAAATATATGTTTTAAGTCTTTTATACAATTTCAATAATTTCACTAATTTCATATACTTTTGTCTAACATGCCAACAGTCGCAGGTAATTGGTCCTGATGTTGTTGTATCATATGCCCAGCAGCAGAATTCATAATGTTCTCCCTCAGATGAAGTCAAAATTTTTTTTCTTCTTATATGCCTTCAAAAAGTTGTAACATTCGGCTATTTCCTCCGCATGCTCCTCGAAGAGGATATTATTATACTTTTGTCAAAATGCATTGAGGTCAAAGTACTCAAAAAATGCTTGAAGGATTGTATTAAATTTATCCATGCTGATGATGAAAAATGTCTATCACATAAATAACTGAACACTTCAACGAATTAGCATTACTTTATATACAATAATTTTACCCCCACCCTTTGCTTTCGCACTTGAAAATAAAAAATATGCATCAATTTGAAATTCTGCATCGAAATACCTCATGTATTTTATCATATTCTACAAATTAACAACATCCTTTATCTTCTTTATATCTTTACTGTGTACAAACAAGAGCATCATCATCATCATCAGCAACAGCATCATCATCATCATAATCGTCATTATTATTGTCATCATCATTCCTTCCTTCTTCTCATTTTCATTTAATGTTGGTGTTAATTCCCAAATATTTTCGCTTGGTGGTGGTGGTGATGTTAATTCCCAAACCTCCATAAGGTTCCTGTTGATTTTCTAAATTACGATAATAAGAAAAATTTTTATTAACCACAATAAATATAAATTTTATAAAAGGGTTATCTGTACTTACATACATTTTTCCCTAGGAACTAATTTCATCACGAAACACCACATCTTATTTATATCATAAATCACTGACAAATTTGAGCAAAACATTTTTTTCTTTTTATCCAACGCGCTGTGGTTACCAAATTTTAGTTTTATTCTCACGGATTCACTGTTGGTAAAAATGCTCCAATTATTTACATATAAAAATACTAAAATCGCATACAACATTGCATCAACCCACGCATAAACACCCATTTCCACCAAATTTTAGTGCACATCATCGCACAAACAGCAAGCCAGTCATTATATTGTCCACATGTTGTTTTCTTTTTAGGTCTAAAAAAATTTTTTTTTACAGAACAAACCACAGCACATCTTCCCACATACCATTTTTTTAAACCGCAAGCTTTTCCAAATCACCAAAGTTTCTTGTTTTCATCAAAATCGCAGCTGCCAAGTTTCCTCTTATTTCGCAGCTGCTCATCAACCCACGCGCAAAAACTATTTCCCACCAAATTTTCATGCTTATGACAAATAATAAACGCCGCCGCGCATCAACCCACGCGCATAAAACTACAAATTCTTTTTCTCCACAAACTAATTTTCACCAACCAAACCCCGACTAGGCCCCGACCAGGCCCCGACCAGGTCCCGACCAACCATCCCAACCAACCCTCAACAAAACCTCGATCGCCGCACCAGAGCCAGGGCAGGGGGCGAACAAGGGAGGGGAACACCTCCCATGACAACAACCCCCCACACCACCCATGACAACAACCCACCCACACCAAACCAACAACCCAGCCACCCACACCAACCAAATATTATTTTTTTTAATATCGAAATAAAGTAAAATTATTAATTTATTATTATGGAATATACAAACATTGTCGGTCTTTTCTCAATTACTCCGACTCTTAACCCTAATTTTACACTTGGGGTCAAAACGACCCCACGGTTATTTCAAACCGATTTTTCTCCAACGAATTGTTGGAATTAGGGCCTGTAGGGCCACACACATTTAGGGGAGGGTTCAAACTGACATTCTATGCGGAGAAAGTTAGTCAGTGGTCGTTCTACTGCCAACGCGCGAGTTACATCTTTGGCACCTTAGTTTATTAAATATACTTTTCCTTAACTTATTAAATATATTTTTTGCATTACTCAGCGTAGCCGGTCATTAGCATATTTTCAATTTTGTCACGTTTTCAATTTTGTCACGTACACGTCTTTCATAGACGCTGTCTCAGCATTAGTTTCAATCGCAAACATTAGCTTGCAGTCCTTCAAAACAAAAGGAATCAGGTTACCAAAAGCCAACTTCTGTGGAGCGGTTCGGCGAAGCGTCACTCTTATAGTCACCTCCGGTAGATAAAGACATAACTTTTGATCAATAAAAATTGTACCAAAATTGTAACTTTTCGAATAATAAAAATTTTAATAAAACAAGTTGTAAAGTAAATTATAGTTTTTTTTATTTTAACATTCGGGATCGCGAATGTAACTGGCGCAGTCGGAGCGGATTCTCCTCCTCCATTTCATCGGCGCGAATTCACCACCGACGGTTTATCGGTAAACAAAATCGCTAAACGATTCTCGTTAATAGTTAATATCGACGCGAAAACAGCGACCGACGGCTTATCGGAGTGAAAATTTGAATCGCTGTTCGAAGCACGAGAAAAAGTGGAGTGGAAATTGCAACCCTAATCGGAGGATTGGATTCAACGAAGGATCATCGTCAGGAATTCCGTCCTAACAGTTCAGCGAGGGATCATCGCTCTACGACCACAGTAGCAGAGTCAACGAAGGATTATCGTCGAGGATGTGGCTGGTGGTCTTGTACCTGTAAGTCAAAATATTGAATTTCTCCTAATAATCCTATGTCACTTAATAGAAAAACTAAAACTCCCATTTCAAACCCATACCCAATATCAAAAATATTTAGAAATAGTTTAAGCCTTTTTAAAGCAAGATCGAGTGAAAACATTATAGAAAGTGCCAGTAGAAGTGTTTTGTTCACGTCACAAAATAATTTAATTTCAATTGAAAATTGTGTACCTAGTGTAAGCACAAGTAACACGGAAACGTGTGATTTAAATCAGCTCCATTCTAACGAACTAAATTTTGAACCGATTGCAATGGCAACGAATAATATAAGCCCACAAACTATAACTAGCCTTGATATTTGTAATTCACTTAGAGTCCCCGATGCCATTAAAGACCTTCCAAAATTCGATGGCAACTCGCGTCTATTGTTTGATTTCCTTGATAATGTAGACGAAGTCCTTTCGTTAATTTCAGTTGTTAATGGCACACCCTACTGGAAAATATTGTTACGCGCAATTCGCAATAAAATTATCGGACCTGCAAACGAAGTTCTTAATATGTACGGAACCCCACTGGAATGGGATAAAATCAAAGAAAATTTGATTTTACACTATAGCGATAAGAGAAACGAAACCTCCCTTATCCGTGATCTCCATAGAATGAAACAAAACAACGATACGATCGAGAAATTTTATAGTGAAGTGATCGAAATATTCTCTAGTATGATGAACAACGTAAATATCCATGAAAGGGACCTTGGCATAATCGAGGCAAAGAAAAAATTATTCTCAGAAATGTGCCTAAACACATTTTTGTCCGGTTTAAGAGAACCTCTAGGCTCGATAATCCGGGCAATGAAACCTAAAGATCTCGCAGAAGCATTCTCATTTTGTGTAAAGGAGCAGAACATGTATTATGGTAGGGCAGAATTCAATAAATTAGCACCCATACAAAAAACCTCTAGTAACTTACCCCAAAATGGACCAGGAACATCCCAATTTAAACACCAAACGAATATCACCCAATTCAAAATGCCTCAATTTATTCCACAATTCAAAATACCTCAAGTTACACCCCAACAAAGGAATTATCAACCAGTATTTCAAAATCTACGCCCTGTCCAACCGAACATAAACAGAATGCAGCAGAGATTCCCACAAAGTAATAGTAATCCTTTCCCTCAACCGCGAGCATCTTATTATAACAACCCTAACCCCCAAAATCAGCAAACCAGTAATAGACCAAATTTTAACTTGAACAGACCAAATTTCAACCCCAACCTGCCGAAACCCGAATCGATGGATATATCCTCAGTCAATATAAAAACAAATTCACCCCAAAATAGGCAGCCAAACCAATTTAAACCATCCGGACAACTGTTCAATATCTCAGAAATCAGCGATCTTGGAATTCAAACCCAAGATCAGGATCATTCGACCCCTTACAGCTATGAATATTATACCGAGCAAAATTATTATGATTACCTACCTGATAGATCGAATCAAATTACCTTAAATAATGACAAGGACGGTTCTGACCAAGATGCTACTAATGAATTAGATGATACGGATTTTCTACAAACTGCCTCAACAACCCAATCGGCTACCTAGATATTAACAAACATGGCTTCATCCTCCCTTATATAAATATATCTTCACCCTTTGGACACCCTTTAAAATTCCTCATTGACACGGGAGCATCATTCTGTTTTATCGACCCTAAGTATATCCATCCGAATGTTATATAAAAAACTAAACCTACAGTGATATCTACTGTACTAAATAAACATTCCCTTGATCAGGAGGTAATACTTCCAGATTTTGTAGAATTCCTGCAACCAGGAGAAACAAGATTTCTCGTGTTCCGTTTCCACGGATATTTCGATGGTTTATTAGGCCTCGACACCTTGACTCAATTAGGAGCCAAAGTCGACCTAGCTAATAGTACCTTAACCACAAAGAATTCAGTAATTCCACTTCAATTCAAACCGAATTTTATGTCAGAAAAATATAAAATCCCCCCCCCACTCTAAATTCATTGCGAACCTACCCATAGATGTACAAAATGGTGATGTATATGTCAGAAAAACAGAGGTTAAACCAAAATTGTTTATCTCTGAGGGTCTATACAACTCCAAAGATTGGTATTGCCACGTAGAAGTAGTAAACTATTCCGATGGAACAACCTATTAAAGCAGAAATATTTTCCCTTGAAAAATTCGTAGAAGTTAATAATTTTGACATTCGTTATGACTCTGAGATCAAACCACCAATTGATATAATGGAATTGCTTAGGACTGATCACCTTAACCGTGAAGAAATGAAGTCACTTACCAAAACTTGCCGAGAATACGAGGACATCTTTTTTCGAAAAGGTCAGAAATTGACCTTCTCCAATCAAATTAAACACCAAATTCGGACAACCGACGATATCCCTATTTATACAAAATCATACCGCTACCCTTACATTCATAAAGAGGAAGTACGTAGTCAGATCTCCGAAATGCTCGAGCAAGGTATAATTCGCCCAAGCTTTTCCCCTTGGAGTTCCCCCGTCTGGGTAGTCCCAAAAAAAGCGGATGCTTCTGGAAAACAGAAGTGGAGGCTCGTGATAGATTACAGGAAACTTAATGAGAAGACCATAAGCGACCGGTACCCCATACCAAATATTACAGATATTTTAGACAAGTTAGGAAAATGCAATTATTTCTCTACATTGGATCTAGCTAGTGGCTTCCACCAGCTAGAGATGGACCCCCACGATATAGAAAAGACCGCCTTTACTGTAGAAGGAGGCCATTTTGAGTACATCAGAATGCCATTTGGACTTAAAAACGCCCCCAGCACGTTTCAAAGAGTCATGGATAATGTATTAAAAGAACTACAGGGTACCGTATGCTTAGTATACCTTGACGACATTATAGTATACTCCACCTCCTTACAAGAACATATAGAAAATTTGAAAAAAGTATTCCAAAAATTAAGAGGAGCAAATTTAAAAGTTCAATTAGACAAGTCGGAATTTTTACACAAAGAAATAGACTTTCTTGGCCATGTCGTTACCACTGAAGGCATAAGACCTAATCCTACCAAACAGGAATCCTTAAGAGATATCTTGCCCCAAACAAATTAACTGCAGTCTACACGAAAACAAACAAACAAATTTTAACCATCATCAAACAACAAATTTTAACCATCATAGATAAATTTTCTAAATTTTCTAGTCTTGCCATAATCAAATCCCTGAAACACTTTATCAGCCTCCACGGCATTCCAAGGAAACTTGTCGTTGATTCAGGTAGTGAATTTACCTCCACCATATTCAAAGATTTTTGCAGACAACTCGGAACAGACTTACATGTTACCTCCATCCACCAGAGTAGTAGTAATTCACCGGTTGAGCGGTTACATTCAACCCTTACCGAAATATACAGAATAATTTATAATAGACTCAAAAATAGAGATCACGAAGAAATTCTAAATGAGTCCCTCATCACTTACAATAATTCAATTCATTCGTCTACACAATTCACACCCTACGAAATATTTTACGGCCGGACATACAAATTTAACAGACAACAACACGAAAACTTTCACGAGTACTTGACAAAACTTAACGAATGTCAGGATAAAATCTTCCCTATTATTAAAGCACAACTAGAACAAAAAGCCACTAAAAATATAGAAAAGATAAATAAAAACAGAACAGATCCCAAAGAAATTAAAGAGGGTACCAACATTTACTTTAAAGAAAATAGAAGAAATAAATTAACCCCGAGATTTTCAAAACATAAGGTAAGAAAAAACAGACATATCACTATTATTACAAATAAAAATAAAAAGTTGCATAAATCAAAATTAAAGAAAAAACGTAAATTCCAGGATAATCCCCCTAATAATGGGACAAGTAATTGAAATCCAAGACCTGACAAATCACAAGGGAGTCCTACCAATGAAGGTGGGAACTGCCAGGACGATACAAGGACACCAGAACCTACTACACATTGTACGACTTGACAACTACGAACAGAACATAGACAAAATAACGGAAGCCATAAAACAACTTGAAAATCTAAAATTTTACTCTTCAGATGACCCAATAAATATCATTAAATTAAAACTTAAACGGACGCACAACAAATTACAAACGCTACTACCGAAGTTCAGACATAAAAGAGGACTCTTCGATGGCTTAGGAACTCTAATTAAAAGTATCACTGGAAATTTGGATGCTAACGACGCGATCGAATTAAATAAACAAATAGACCAAATTTTAAATAACGAAAATTCTATGGCTAGCGAAATCAACCACCAAACTAAAATATACCTAGACAAATATTAAATCACAATGAACTATCAGAAATATATACACTTTTCCAAAATCAAAACGAAACGATTAAATCTTATGAACACATCTATGAATTGTTAGGACTTCAGGCTTACTATAACGATACAAATATTATATTCAACATCCAAATTCCCATTTTTTCAAAAGAACCCTATAATCTCTTCCACATCATACCCCTACCCACAGAAGATAATAAAGCAATCCCTACCAAACCATACCTTATAAAAAATCCCTACTATATTCAATATTTTGAAAATAAATGCCCATACGTAGAAGGAATATACTATTGCAAAGAAAATAGCCACCTGGAAACCACCAACAATTCTTACTGCCTTGGAAATCTCCTAAATAACAAACCAGCACATTGTGAGCTACAGGACAGAAAAATAGTCACAGAAATCTTCCAGCCCGAACCTAATTACATCATCCTTATTAACGTTCCTGAGACCACAATCATCACTACCTGTGGCCCGAACGAGCAACGAGTCATCGGATCAGCCCTCATCCATTTCAGCGAATGCGAAATCAAAATTAACGACATAACTTACGACTCCACGTCCTACTCGTATTGGGATGAAGTCCACATCTACCCTACAACATTCAACGACATCAACACAATAGTAAACACCGACAAAATACAACTAAAACAACTGGAGACCTACCAATTCGCAGAAAAAGGATTTATTGATGTTTTAAAACCCTATGCTCATTACGAAGATTTATACAAGTCAACCGGAACCCTTGGCATAATTCTCATCATCATCGTCGTCCTTTGTGTGCTGAAGAAGCGGTTCTACAACAATTTTACCCCATCCCCTATACAAACCAACACTCCTGCCGACGAACCTCAAAGGATCTTCGTATGGCCGTCGCTCAGTTCTAGGGAGGGAGGAGTTACATCTTTGGCACCTTAGTTTATTAAATATACTTTTCCTTAACTTATTAAATATATTTTTTGCATTACTCAGCGTAGCCGGTCATTAGCATATTTTCAATTTTGTCACGTTTTCAATTTTGTCACGTACACGTCTTTCATAGACGCTGTCTCAGCATTAGTTTCAATCGCAAACATTAGCTTGCAGTCCTTCAAAACAAAAGGAATCAGGTTACCAAAAGCCAACTTCTGTGGAGCGGTTCGGCGAAGCGTCACTCTTATAGTCACCTCCGGTAGATAAAGACATAACTTTTGATCAATAAAAATTGTACCAAAATTGTAACTTTTCGAATAATAAAAATTTTAATAAAACAAGTTGTAAAGTAAATTATAGTTTTTTTTATTTTAACATTCGGGATCGCGAATGTAACTCGCGCGGAGCAAAGTTGAGTTGGGGTCATTTTTATGCATTCAGATTGCAAACTAAATACCTTTTTTTGAAGAACCGTTTCCAAATTTATTTTTACCTTAAAGAGTAGCCTTTACTACGTTTACCATTAAATTTTTATGAAAAAATAATAAAAATTGAAAAAGATACGAATGTTTTTGAAAAAAATGCACTTTTCCGCTTTTTTTTTTTGACAATTTTTTTTAAGGGTTAAACAATGACGATCCACTTCAAGAATCATATAGTAATCTTCAAGGAGGTTTCAATTATATGTGTAATTTTTTAGAAACCTTTTTATCAACAAATTAAAAAGTTATTAACATTTTTATACGCTGGGGTCAAATTGACCCCATGTGTAAGTTACGTAATTTTTTTGAAGTGTTAATGTCATCAATCAACAAACATTACCGGTTTATTATTCATTGATAATATAATCATTGCATAATTGACACACAGCCTAAACCTTTCAACGATTTCTCCAGCTTCAATTAATGAACTACCGCTTCAACAAGGAAAGGTATTTGGCGTTAAAGTAAAACTGATAGTTACTTTTATAGCAGCAGCATACAAATTTTTCAATTACACAGTTTATAATATATTTAAACAACAATGGATCACTAACTCATCATTCAACATTTTTATCAGTGATTTTGGACTGAAACAAAACCTTTATTAATGCAGTTTCTAATGGGTTCAATCTATAGTTAATTTCATACTCATAATGGAGAGTATTTTTGTGTTAATATTGAAGCAAAGAATTACTATTAATTAATATAAAATAATAAATAAATAAGATCTATTCCCAAATATTACTTCAGACAAATTCAATTCGTAATGCATTGCCGATTTATTCAATTTATGTTTTTTCAATATTAAAATAATATGAAATTATTAATTTACTACTATAGAGTAAACAAATAATTTCGGCTTTTTCTAATTACTCCGGCTTAGTTTCATCAATCAACAAACATTTCCGCCGGTTCATTATTCATCGATATGATTACTAATGCGATATCAGCACACAGCCTAAACCTTCTTTCAACATTTCTCGAGCTTTAATTCGTGAATTGTCGCTTCAACAAGAAAAGGTATTTGCCGCTAATATTGATATCGAATAAAACTGAGAGTGGATGGGACTGGATGTGTGAAACGAACATGAATGAGCGATCGAGCTGTTGTCTTTCTATATTTCGAATTGTTAGAATGCATGACAGCTTCTAGAATAGTGTAAAATTACTCTTTTGCAGATAATTGAATCTAGCGGCCTAGATAATCTACCTGATGAGGCATCAGTACAGATTAGCAACTTTAATTTAGTTGAGTGATTAACAGTCTTATAAAAATGAGCCTTTAAAGCACGAGTATATTAACTACATTCAAAGTTAACTAGAATTCTTCAGGCTTCTCTCGGCTGAACTAAATACTATTGTATGTAATATAAATCCCATCGCTGTGGAGGAAACAATATCAACTTAAAGTAATTAGTTTAAATGTTATATTATAAAAATTTAATAACATTAAATTTTTAGCTTTGCCATGCGTGTCAAAAGCATAAAAAATAAACCACAAGTTAATGAAGTTCTTTCCGATTCTGCATCAATAAAACGTCTTCAAAGAGAAATATCACGTTTAGAATCCGAGCTTTAATCCACAAATAAGAAAGTAATAAATTAATTATGTAATGCTATTTAAGACTAAAAAAATAATTTCAGATGAATTTTGTTCAATTAGAACGTCAAATTTTTGACGAACGATTGAAAATTGTGCATATTCATTTGCTCGGAGCAAAGATAATAATTTACGTCAGAGGACGTGGTCAGCTTGTGCCCATTCTCAATCGGTTGAACAGCTACCTGATTTAAAATTTTCTCGTATTTTAACAGAACAGCTTACTGATTTAAAGTCATATTTGTGCTGCTTTTAGAAATGATTCCATTTATTACGTTCAGAGGGGAAGCATTATCACTACTACAGGAGTTCAAAAGTCTTGATGTTTTAATAAAAGTAACGAATTTTTGAAAACTTCAGTAGTCTCCAGATATAGAGATAATATTTTTATGAGCTTTCCTAAAGGAAATAACAGGTAAGATACATTAATATGGTAAAAAATTCTTTATATAAATATTTTATTTTAGATATAGGCAGGTAGAAAGTGAGTTGGAAGAATAGATGGATTTTACTAATTTGGAGAAAAAGTATAATGTGGAACATGAAGTAGTTGCATCTTTAAATCGTAACCTGCAGGAGGCTCAGAATAAAATCGTTAAATATGAAATGGATGAATAGAATGAGAAGGAAGGATCTTTGAGGCAACAGTGAGTGAATAAATTAATTTTCTTATCTACTGTCTGATTAAACTTAATGCTCCAGAATAGAAGTTTTGAAGAGTTTGTACATATCGAGGAACTATAAAAGTAGAGAAATGTAAAACTAATAGACATTTTTTGTTTTAGAAATAATTATAAATCGTAAAAATATACTAGGGCTTATGGCAGCAGATACCCAGTATTCAATGTTGCTATGCTTAATAAATGTTTTAACGTTAATATTGAGAGAATGGCAAGCCTATGTCCAGGATACAGATACAGTGCTAAATATATATAATTACGAGTATTTCATATGTAAAAATTTTCTTACCTCTTAGCTGGCTAAAACAGGGGCGTTTGAAAATTTGAAAATTCCTAATTATATTTTTCCACAACATTTATTTCTAACAATTGTTCATGTTAATTATACATTCAGGTACTTGAATTTCGAAAATGAAATGACAGAAAAGAGCAAAATATTGGAATTCCTAAACAAAATAGAGAAACCAATAATGGAAAAATATTCCAAGAGTCTAAAGGAAAATTTAAAACTTTCCAAATGGAATTATCGGATAAAAGTGGGAAGGAATATGAATTTGAATCAACAAAGAGCAGAAAATTGAGAACGTGAGCTGTTGGACGCATTAGAAGAAAAAGTACAGGAAACTAAAAATTTAAATGAAAACTATAACTTAGTTAACATTTGCCTTTTAAGTATTCAAAGGCAAGCTTCACCTGGTCTATATTTATCTCAACCTCTCTTCCTTTCTGAACTAGATTTTACGCTTAGTAATTGTAAGAAACATGACACAATTTCGTATCGCATAATCAGGGAGGCTCATACTAGTTTCAGACAACTCTTTTTATTACAATTTCGCTTTACTTTTTTTTGGAAATTTTATACTACTAATTGTTTTTGTTTCTTTTTCAAGACTCTTTCTTGTAATAATTAGTCAAAGAAGTAGAAATGCAAAACTCAGACTCACCTATTTTTAATCATTATAGACACATAAAAGTGCGCAATACATGCAATTTAAAAAAAAAAAACAAAATTAGTTGGGAAACTAGGGCCTTCTGCGACATTGTCGTGACCTCGAGCTGGCGTTCGTTTGCTTTGCCCCCAGGATTTCCTTTTCCTCTTAAAAAGGGAAAAAAACCCTTTCTGCGCCGAATGCCGCCGTGGTCCCAATAAAAATCTGAGCGTGCTCAAAATCTGCACAAACTAAGAAAACAAGTCTGGCTTTAAAGCAAAAATAAAATTAGAACAAGTCCAGAGGAAAAATTTTGAGCTACGAGCCTCAGACGCCGAAGGTGAATAAATGCTCATTCAAAATGTATGGGAAAAAAACCCTTTCTACGCCGATTGCCGCCGTGGTCCCAATAAAAATCTGAGCGTGCTCAAAATCCGCACAAACTAAGAAAACAAGTCTGGCTTTAAAGCAAAAATAAAATTAGAACAAGTCTAGAGGAAAAATTTTGAGCTGCGAGCCTCAGACGCCGAAGGTGAATAAATGCTTATACAAAATGTATGGGAAAAAAACCCTTTCTGCGCCGATTACCGTCGTGGTCCCAATCAAAATCTGAGCGTGCTCACAATCTGCACAAACTAAGAAAACAAGTCTAGGTTTAAAACAAAATCAAAATTAGAACGTCTAGAGGAAAAATTTTGAGCTGCGAGCCTCAGACGCCGAAGGTGAATAAATTTATTTATTTATTTATAGGTCTTATATCCAGGGCTTAACCTAAGAGTAAGAGGGACGCGCGCTCGGGAACGCAACCCATATGGCGCTCTAGTTGCAGCACCTTTACTTAGACTAGGATTACCGGTAAAGCTTTAAATTCTAACCTATGAAAAAAAAAAACTAAATAAATTACAATTTTTTCCTGAATGGTTTAAATCAAAAGGGGAAGACAGAGATAAAAAGAACAACTAGGTTTACTATAAGTAGGCTTAATTAGGGCGCCTGTTCAAATTAGGGAGGCCATGTTTAGTCTGTTGAGCAAGTCCAGCAGCTTATCCGGTTCCATGGGGTTCAGCAATTCCGCGGAGGCAACTCGCCGCCGTATATAATTTTTGTGCCTTCGCAGGTGAATATGTGTTTGGTAGTCAAAGGGCACTGGCATCGATTACATCCTCGTTGGGGCCCTCTGGCAAAGTAGTGTTCTTTAGTGACTAGAGTATGGCCCGATCTCACTCGGAAAAACCTAACTCCGTCTCTTCTGCTCAGGTCCCTGTTGTAGGATGAGGGTGTCACCGATGGCCAATGTTCCGCCATGAACAAAGAGGAATTTTCCCAGCGTTCAACATAAACCTCCTTAATTATCTTGATGCTATTCCGAACGATGAAGCTGCTGAGAGGTGGCACTAGGGGTGGTTCATTTATGGGTATTCGGAAAGTAAAGTAATACACCATTTAACATAAAACAATTTAATTTATTCTCAAACAATGGAAAAAGAATGAATATAACGACGGTTGAACACGTTCCGACAGGTCGAGAAAGAAACGTCATTCCTGGCCAACAACAGGGAAGCGAATGAAGGAAAACGGCGGTTACACGCGTTCCAACGGCTCAAGACAGAAACGTCACTGACTGCTTCTTCTCCTGTCACCATTCTCCACAGAATCTCTATCCGACCTGGTGACGAGTTCGAGTAGGTCGATCCCCACATTACCCCCCTTCAAGTGACCTGGAGGGGTGCCACAAGGCGTTAGTCGGATCTGAAAAAAAACTAACGCTGCTTTGGGGCAGCGAGGAAGGTTACGACCTTTTTGCGAGTCCTGGCGTAGGTCCTCAGAGGTCGGTTGGCTTGCAGCGATGTTCCGGGGCCAGGATCGGCAGTCGACGCATCTGCAGGTGCATTTACAGGATGCAGTTGGTTGGGAAACGACAGGTGCAGACGCGTTTCGTGGTTCTGCTGCCGATGCCGGTGTTTGGTTTGGTTGTGGTTCCGCATGGGCTTCGAAAAAGGCTGGTTTCAACCGATCCACATTGACGTTAACCCTTTCACCTTTGATCTCCAAGGTGAAAACGAAATCTGAAGGTCGCGCGAGGATCCTGAAAGGCCCTACGTATGGATGCTCAAGTGGTCTTTTAAGTCGATCGACCCGAACAAAAACATGAGTGCACTCGTACAGTGTGCGATGCACGAACGCTTTGCGTTTATCGTGATGTGCCGTTGGAGTCGAGCGAACTTGGTGCATGTGCTCACGGAACCTCTCGACGAAGAACTTAGGATCCGAAGGCATATCCTCGTGGAGGAAAAATTCCCCAGGGATCCGTAAAGTTGTTCCGTAGACCAGCTCGGCTGCGCTGGCGCCGATGTCTTCCTTGATCGCTGTTCTCAAGCCGAGAAGAACTGTAGGCAACGTGTCGATCCACTCAGCCGAGCCGCGGCACATGAATGCTGCCTTGAGTGATCGGTGCCAGCGCTCCAGAAGGCCATTCGCCTCCGGATGGTAAGCTGTTGTCCTGGTTTTGTGGCTGCCGACCAAGTGAGCGAGAGATTTGAAGAGAAGTGCTTCAAATTGAGGTCCCTGGTCCGAGGTAATCTGGACTGGCGAGCCGAACCTGGAGATCCACGTCGAGTAAAATGCGCTCGTGACCTCTTCAGCTGTTACCTCCTTGAGTGGTGCAACCTCGGGCCAACGAGTGAATCGGTCGATCATCGTCAAGAGATAGCGGTACCCACGAGATTCTGGCATTGGACCAACAATGTCGATGTGGACGTGGCTGAAGCGAGTGTCTGGAACGGCGAAATGGTCGTGTGTCAGTTTGTTGTGACGGGAGATCTTGCTCCTCTGACACGGCAAACAGGTTCGAGCCCAGTCCGTGACGTCTTTGTTCATCGACGGTCAGACAAACTTCTGCTGAATCAGCTTCCTGGTGACGCGTCCACCAGGGTGTGATAAACCGTGCGTCATGTCGAAAATTTGCTTGCGCAGGTTGAGAGGGATGTACGGTCGAATCTCCCTGGTCGATGTGTCGCAAAAAATAATCGTCTCTGTCCCATCGATCCGGAGTGGAAGAAGTTTGAGGGCCGAGGTGTTGTCTTCTAGAATCCGAGCAAGCTCCTCGTCCTCACGTTGTCCTTGTGCAATGTCCTCCGTGGTGGTGGCGACAGGAGTAGAGATGCTGCTGACTCGGGAAAGCGCGTCGGCCACGACGTTGTCCTTGCCACGAACGGAAACAATTGTGGTTGTAAACTGGCCGATCAGATCCAACTGGCGAAGTTGTCTCGGAGAAGCCTTCGCCGAGTTTTGCTGGAATGCGAAGGTCAGGGGCAGGTTGATCGGTTTTGATCACCAAGTTCCTGCCCTCAATCATGTTCCTGAAATACTTGATGGCGCTATAAATAGCCTGGAGTTCCCTGTCGTAAGTGCTGTAGCCCTTTTGCGCGTTGTTTAACTTTTTTGAGTAAAATCCAAGCAAGAAGCTCCTTAGATTTTTCAAACGCCTCTTCGGAAGCAGGATCCCACGGGACAGGTCGCCTGTCGTTCTTCTTCGTCCCAGTGATGCAAGCATTCAGCGGTGCCTGAATGGGGGCGGCGTGGGGGAGGAAATTTCTGTAAAAATTTAACATCCCCAAAAAACGACGAAGTTCATCGATCGTAGCTGGCTTAGGGTAGCTCTTGATGGCTTCAACTCGTTCTGGCAGGGGGATTGAACCCTCAGAACTGATGAGATGGCCCAAGTATTTCACGGTAGGTCGACCAAAAACGCACTTCGACACGTTGAGTGAGAGTCCATACTCTCTCAGGCGTTCAAAAACGATGCGAAGATGTTTGGCGTGCTGTTCCTCGTCACGTGATCCTATCAGGATGTCGTCTATATAGACAAAAACGAAGTCGAGTCCCCGAAGAGCGGTGTCGACGTAACGCTGAAATGTTTGGGCTGCATTGCGAAGTCCAAACATCATGACGAGAAACTCAAAAAGCCCAAACGGCGTGATGACCGCCGTCTTCGAGATGTCCTCAGGCGCCATCGGAATCTGATGATAAGCACGTATGAGGTCCAACGTCGAGAAGATCGTGCAACCATGAAGCCTACTGGCGTAGTCCTGCAGGTGCGGGACTGGGTAGCGATCCGGGACTGACTTGTCGTTGAGGCGTCTGTAGTCCCCGCAAGGTCTCCAGTGTCCGTCTTTTTTGGGGACAAGATGCAACGGGCTGACCCAAGGGCTGCTAGATGGACGGCAAATTCCGTTTTCCTGCATGTACTGGAACTCGAATTTAGAAAATTAAGGCCATATGAATAATAATTTTTTTTCCTCTCTCTCTTTTACCTTCTATATTTAAAAAAAAAAATATTAAATTTAGAAAATTAAGGCCATATGAATAATAACTTAGAAGAAAATTTAGAAACGTTAAGGAAACAAACGGAAGAAATCACTAGCATAATAGGAGATTGGAGAAACAACACAATGTTGACTTTAAACATAAACCCTCTTAAATACTTAAATTCGTTGCCCGAATTTACAGGTGACTATAGAGAGTTACCTAATTTTATAAGTTTAATTGATCAAATTCACCCTCTTTTGGTAAAATACGATGATCTTTCCCAAAAAATTTTTTCGGATCTTATCAAGTCTAAAATAAAAGGAAAAGCTAGAGAAGTTATCGAAATTAATAGCCATATTATGAGTTGGGCGGAAATTAAAATGCTACTTAATAATAATTTTGGCGATAGGCTTACCCCTGAAGAACTTTTCGATAAATTAAGAGGAATAACTTTTAAAACCAACAGTGTAGAATTCTATAATGAACTAAAAAATGTGCTTAGAAGATTAAATATTAAAACACAAACAAACTTAGGAAATGATTCAACAATCTTGAAGGCTAATATCCAATCGGCACTTCAAATTTTCAAAAATAAACTGCCAGAACCTATGAGGTCTATCCTCTATTGTAGGAATACGGAATCCTTGGAAAAAGCAATGGAAATCCTACACGAAGCGGGATATGCATTCTACAATCCCCAAAGTATTAACAACAGAGATTATAAAAACAACCAGGATAACAAAAACATTAATACTAAACCAGATAAAGATTTAAACAAAAATGGTAACTACCGCACAAGTACACGCAACAATAATAATAATCCTAATAATTCTTTCGATAAATATCAACAACGTGATTCAAACAGATCAAACCAATCAAACTACACTAGGAACCATAACAATTACTCAACTCCTTATAATCAAAATCGTAATCCCAACAGCCAAAACCGCTATCCTAGCAATCGAAACAATGAAACGTTTCAACGTCAAAATCCCAATTCGTATCAGAACATTACCAATACGTCTGAAAAGCCAGAACCAATGGATGTAGACGTCAATAACGCTACTGTCGACATAGGAAATTTTCGAGTACAAGGCCAAAACCAATTACCCTACATAATAATTAATAACTGTAAATTTCTAGTAGACACTGGAGCCTCAAATTCTGTCGTAAATCCCGGCGTATTCAGTGACCATTTAAAAATAAAACTAGACAAACCAATAGTACTAAGATCCCTTTCAAAATCTTCCCTAGTAACAGAAAAAATAGTTGTAAATAGTTTCGAAGAACTTCAGAAACATAACGATAAAATAGAATTTCTAATCTATAAATTTCATGACAAATATGAAGGCCTAATAGGAAACGACATTCTAAATAAATATGATGCTTTAATAAACTATAAGCAAAAATCCATTCACATGAATGGCACGAAATTAAGACTTCATTTTAACACAGATAAAAGAAACACAATATACCAAATTGACCCCGGCGAATATTATTATAAAATACCAGTGGAACAAAAAAAGGGGGTAGTTCTAGTTAAAGGTGCGAGGATAAACGACATCGAATTATATGAAGGCATTTGTGATGTTGAAAATTTCAATGCCACTGCAAAAATAAGGAACAGAAGCAGTGAGGCGGCTGTTCTCAATTTTGATAAACCCTTTAAATCAGTAGAAATTAACGAAATTAGAGACTTTAACAACTTTATCCAGGCAGAAGAAGAAGAATTAGAACTCGAAAACAAAGTAATTAGACAAGATCACTTAAATGCAGAAGAAGCAAAGGAACTACGAAAACTAATTAATAATTTCAAGAGTATATTCAAAAACGAAAAAATACTAAGTTTCACAAATGAAATCAAACATAAAATAAATACGGTAGATGATATACCTGTAAAAAGTAAATTATATAGATATCCCCATATTCACAAAGCAGAAATTCAGAACCAAATCCAAGACATGTTGAAAAGTGGTATCATTAGGCATAGTTCCAGCCCCTATAGTAGTCCAGTTTGGGTTGTTCCCAAAAAACAAGACGCATCAAACAAAAATAAATGGCGACTTGTGATAGACTACAGACATCTAAACGAAAAAACTATCGATGACAGGTATCCAATACCCAATATCGAAGACATACTTGACAAATTGGGAAAATGTAACTACTTCTCTACAATTGATCTGAAAAGCGGGTTCCATCAGATCGAAATGGATAAACAAGATATTGCAAAAACCGCATTTTCTGTGGACAATGGGCACTACGAATTCTGTAGAATGCCTTTTGGACTTAAGAATTCGCCCAGCACATTCCAAAGATTAATGGACAATATCCTCAGAGAACATATAGGAAAATTTTGTCTAGTCTATATGGACGACGTTATTGTGTACTCCAATGGTCTGGAGGAACACATTAAACATTTAAAACATGTCTTCGAGAAACTCAGCCGAGCACGATTAAGGGTTCAGCTGGATAAATGCGAGTTCCTTAGGAAAGAAGTAGAATTCTTAGAACATGTCGTCAGCGAAAAGGGTATACAACCTAATCCAAGGAAACTTGAAGCAATATCAAAGTACAAAATACCAAAGACTAGTAAGGAAATAAAGTCTTTCTTAGGAATAGCTGGATACTATAGAAGATTCATAGAAAATTTTGCGAAAATAGCTAAGCCCATGACAGTATATTTAAAGAAAAACGCGGTAATAGACATAGAAAATAAAAACTACATAAATAGCTTCGAAACACTAAAAAACAAACTATTAAACCCTCCAATTCTAGCATATCCAAATTTCGAGGATACTTTCGAAATCACAACAGACGCAAGCCAATTTGCCATAGGCGGAGTATTATCACAAGATAATAAGCCGATATCATATGTGTCAAGGACCCTAAATCAACATGAAATCAACTACTCAACTATAGAGAAAGAGTTGTTGGGAGTTGTCTGGTGTTTAAAACAATTTAGGCCATATGTACATATATGGTAGAAAAATAAAACTTTATACGGATCATAAGCCCCTAACCTGGTTAAATAATCTTAAAGAACCAAATTATAAACTAATACGATGGAAGCTCCAACTAGGCGAATATGATTACGAAGTATTTTATAAAGAGGGCCAAGAAAATAAAGTAGCTGATTTCCTAAGTAGAATAGAAATCAACCTTAATGAGTCCGGAGAAATAGGTAACGAAAACCAAAATGAACCTACAGAAACAACCAAAATTATAGAAACGATTACTCCGTTGAATTTATTCAAAAATCAAATATTAATACAGAAAATAAACTCGGACGCGTTACAAATAAAAAACGAAAAAACATTTAATAAATTTCGCAAATTTATCAAAATTAAAAATATTGATGAACAAACAATCACCACATTAATTAAAAATCATTTCAACCCGAAGACAATTAATGGCATACTGGTAGACGAAGACACATTTAAAATAATAAACTCCGTATGGATAAAACATTTTTCAAATTACAAAATTATTAGGTGTAACAAATTTTTGAAAGACATCACCGACGAAAAAACCATGGACCTCCTAATTAAAGAAAAGCAGTAGGTATTAGGACGATACGGCCCGACGTCTGTGACGTCACCAGACATCGTCTGTTTCTCTCACTCTCTCTGTCTGTCTCTCTCTCTCTTTCCTGTCTCTTTATCTCTCTTTTTTATCTGTCTATCTCTTTCTTTCTCTCTGTCTCTTTCTCTCTTTTTTTATCTGTCTATCTCTTTCTTTCTCTCTTTTTTATCTGTCTATCTCTTTCCTTCTCTCTGTCTATCTCTTTCTTTCTCTCTGTCTCTTTCTCTCTTTTTTATCTGTCCATCTCTTTCTCTCTCTTTTTTATCTGTCTATCTTTCTTTCTCTTTCTCACTACAGGGCCAGACATCCCCGTCTCTCTCTTTCACTACAGGGCCAGACATCCCCGTCTCTCTCTTTCACTACGGGGCCAGACATCCCCGTCTCTCTCTTTCACTACATGGCCAGACATCTCTCTCTGTCTGTCTCATGTTAGATAGCAGCCGATACCCGAACCAGATATCAATACCCGAACCGGATATCAATACCCGAACCAGATATCAATACCCGAAGTCGATATCAATACCCGAAGTCGATATCAATACCCGAAGTCGATATCAATACCCGAAGTCGATCTCAATACCCGAGGTTGATTTGGTCGGCTGGCCAGACATCTCTCTCTGTCTCATGTTAATAGCGCCATTTGTCGCGAGAATTGGATAACACTGGAAATTTAATGAATTAAAAAGCAGGTTGGGCGGTTCTGCGATTTGAACCGGGGATTTGTAGCTTCAGAGGCCAGTATGTTAGCCGCTGGGGTATTGGGGTTTCTTGTCGTCGTTGTTTAATTTGTGTATATAAGGTGTTTTGGACGATCGAGCGAAGTAAAAATAGAATTTAAGTTTTCTTTCGACCGGGGTGTGAATAAATATGTGTGTGAATGAATTGAAAAATATTTATTTGCCCCTGGTGAAGATGGATGATGGAATATGATGGCTATGATTTGGATTGATTGATAAGAACTTGGTTGACCTGCATTATTCTTACACCAGGATCGAGCGAAGTAAAAATAGAATTTTTTTCGATATCGATACCCCGAAGCCGATTTGGTTAATTAGTCAGACATTTCTCTCTCTCTCTATCTGTCACGAGAATTCCGATGGAAATTTAAAAAAATGAATTAAAAAGCAGGTTGTGAGGGTCTTGGATTTGAACCAGGGGATTTGTAGCTTCTTGTTGCTGTTATTTAATTTAAGTTTTTCTTTCGATCATGCCGATAAATATTTGCTTCGGGACCTGGTCGGGATCTGGCCACATAACATGTATGAAATCCACGGTTCTATTTTCTAAAAACTCTGTGGAGATATTATTACGAAAACGGGGGAATTTCAAAGAAAAAAAAGGTAACGGTTGGGGGCTCTATTAAAAAATTGATCGTATCGAGTTTTATAACATATTTAGACGTAAATAACTTGTATGTTTGGGCAATGTCTCAATCACAACCCCATTCTAAATTTGCATGGGCTGAAGATATTAATATCACCACACGCGGGTCAAATTGATAGGCGAGTGCCTTTTACGAGTGAGGTTGTTGACCGTGTTGATAAGTTTTTTTTAAAAGCTTGGCGCTTGTTCATGAGATAAAAATTGGATATCAATGTCAAGGTTGCGTGAGTGAAGATAATAGAGTTGTTTTTAGTAAGACTTTTTAAGAGTGTTTTAATTGTGAGAAAATTATGCTTGAGAAATATTTTTTTTCAAGTAGGGAAGGTACATCTCTATGCTGCGGTGAGTATTTCGATTAAAAAATTTTGGAAGTTTTTTTCTTTGCGGTGAGTATTTCGATTAAACCCCGGATATTATGGAGATTCAGGAAGGATATTTCGGTTAAAATGTGGAAATTGTGGCTTTAGGCGAATACTCAATAATGCTGAAAATGATAAAGGTGGTGTAAAATAGATATCAATTTCATATAAATAGTCATGAACATGTTAGAATTTTTATGTTGGAAAAACAATTTGTTGAAATGGTAGGTTATTAATAATATAAGGTTAAATTGTTTTTTATGTTCTGTTTAATTTATTAGGATGATTTGTTTTGTCATGAGCTTCTTCCACCATCTTCATCATCATCAGATGAGGAGTCATTCGATGATACCCCACAGGTTTTTTATCCACATGAGTCGCTGCTGGATGGGTATTTGACCTGGAAGAAATTTCTGTTGGTATTAAGAAGAAGACAAGACCAGGGTTATCTGAACAGATCGCGGATCGAATTATTTTCACCATTTTCACTGCAATATCTTGCCTTAAAGGTGTGGTTTAATTCAGAATTTTGGGATGAAGTTTATTTTAATAAATTTCGTTCTCAAACTCTGTGGGACCAGATGTTTTATAAGCTAACACCGAAACTATGCACAGAGATGCTGACACAAAAGGTATATGCCGTTAATGTTGCGATGGCAAACAGCCTAAAAAAACAACTTAAAGTTCTTCCATCTTTATTGGAGGTAGAGGTTCAAAAACTCCCAGACAGGTATCAACATCCTTTTCAGAATGGAGTTCTGGAGGTGAAGACGTTAAAATTAAGAAATAATCCTACTAATAATAAGACCGTTACTAAAATAAGTGATTTGATGTTTGATATTGATGATGATGAAACACATGGATATCCACATTATATCACGTATGTAGATTACCATAGAGTTAAGGATTTTGTATATCCACAAAGAAGATTTATTATAGAGAATTAAACAAATAAAGGAAAAAATATATACCTAAATTAAATGATGTTTTTTTTTTCGTTCACCTTTTTATACATGGGAATTAACTTTGTTTATCACTTTTTGTTTGAGAGTGATTTATAATGAACACCCGACTTCTGTGGTTGTTCATTTTTTTTATTTCTTTGGTGTAAGTTGACTTTAAACTTAATGACTTCATTTTCCACTGGATGAATTTAAGTTGAAAAAATATATAAAATATATATATATATATATATATATATATATATATATAACAATTACAAAAAAAAAAACGTCTTATCAACCAACAATTCCCACTCAGCCACTATCTCTCAGAGTAAATCAAGAAGTGTAAAGAAAACATTACACTCTGTTAATATTTCTTCATTAACAAATTTCGATGAACATTTTCATAACAATAGAGCTTAAGAGTGTTAAGAATTAGGGAAAATCGGAAAACGGAGCTACCGTACTCGTTAATTTAAAAATCACATGCAGAAATAAAGGAGTTGTGGGGAGACAGTCTGAAAATTCTCAAAAAAATAGCTTTTGTATTACGACGGATCGATAAAAGAAATGAAGCAGGCATTTCATATGAATATATATATCTTAAATAAGAGCGTCAATCCCCTGTACCTTAGAAGGGTGAAATAAATAAACCGCTAGTTTTAACACAATTTTTTTATTTTATCATCATCATTATACATTATAGCACACCTACATATGTCTATAACCAGGTATTTCTTCCTCTTTCTCATCAATAAATGTTAGGTTGCAGTCTTCATCCATCTTGTACCCCCTGTTATTTATTCGTACATATTCAATATATTGCTGTGATTCCAAAGGCTGTAGATTTTCGAAAAAGAATTTAATAAAACACATATGCAATATTATAGCTGTTTTTTCCGCCTCCATTTCGGTTATTTTCCGCACTATAGGGCTCGTAACTTTGTTAAGATATTCCTGTCTAGGGTTTTCTCCATTCAAAATCGTATTAAACTCTATCGTTTTAAACAACCATTCATTTAATGAATTGATGTATTTGAACCGCGCAATAATTTTAACACTTTCATTTTTCCTTTTTTCTTTCAGTAATTTTTTACAGGCCTCTTCAAACTTATCAAAGTAAAGCTCTTCTAATAAGTACTTTTGTGATTTTAGTCCGAAGGGAATTTTATTATTATGTATTCCCAATAGCATTGCGTCCCATGTAGGATTGAATTGTATCTTAAAGGTAAGGTGCTCCGTCATTTTCTTAGGATTTGGTGTCTTCAAACTAAGTTGGTCTGATGCCAAGGATTGTTGTTGTTGTTGCGTTGTTGTTGTAATCTCAGGGTTTAGTGTCAGACTTTGTTCTTCGGCTGTTTTCTTCGGGGTTGATACCGGAGGTTGTTGTTGCTGTTGCTGTTCCTCTGGGGTTGTTGCTGAAGAGGGCTCTGTCATCTTCTTACAGTTATATTTTTGATGTCTTTTTAAGCCATCAGCCCTTGTAAAAGATTTCTCACAATTTACACAAATGAAACCCTTCATGCTGCTGCTGCCGGTGCTGCTGCTGCTGTTAATCGTTTGACACCTCCGTTTAAAATGAGATATTTATGCTAGGACTACCCTTTTTATACCCCAAATTCAGATCAACAACAATAACAAGTCCGAACATGTTTAGAGAATGTATCAATAACCGTTAGTAGGAAGCTGTATTCTCCTCCTCCTCCGGGAGGGTTTAAATTAAACTGTGTGATATTTCGGAGTAAAACATTATTCAATAATATTTTGTATCCTTCATTAACACCAATACAACACATACATAACACCAATTAACACCAATTAACACCAATACAACACCAATACAACACTAACATAAGTAAACAAAGATAATCGGCTCTAACTGGTCCACAGGTGATTTTCATCATTAGCATCATATCTAAATTATGAAATTTGATAGTTCTTCAATTAATCTTTAAAAGTTGACTCAACCTCCCAATGAAAAAATTGTTTTTAGATATGAATCATCTTTATTCACCCAAAATATTATTATTTACAAAACCCCTAACTCTATTTCACCTTTACAAATACTACATTCCGGAGGAAAATACCCCAAAAACTGACTTAAACTAAAAAACTTTTCGAAATGCCTAACACTAATTATATCAGCATGTGGCTCTATCGTGCTTATGCAACCCCGGCAATATACTTCCTCGAACACTTTGAAATACAGCATTTGTATGTTTATTTCATTATCATCATCATTGAGCTCTTCGTCACCGCCGTCGCTAGCCTGGATCTCTTCGTCACCGCCATCGCTATCCTCAACTTCCTCACTATCACTATTGACAGGCGTCGCATAGCATAAAAGTCCTGATGTATTTAAAAACCGCAAAATTTCACTTATTCGAGCCAACCGCTCTTCAAACGCCACCTCCAGCTCAACTTCAACACTTTCTTCCAACACTTCCGAACCCGATATTTGAAAGGGGAATGACCAATTAGTCAAATTATCTCTTGGGGCCATCCTTACACGAAAACGTTTAGTCTAATTTTTAATTTCGTGAACGATTCTTTGAAGTTGAAATATCTGTGTCGTTTACTCGCCTATTTACACTGTAAAACATTTCAAAAATCCTAACAAACGATATTAATAGTTTGTCTTATCACAGCCACTTCCTTTTTAGGGGCTATCCAATTTTACAAAACCACATCCTACCAACTTTTTAAATTTAATACCGTTTACTGAGTGGAAAAAGTTCTTACAATTTCATATATGGAAAGTTTATTGAGTTTATTTAAAAATAAATTTAACTAAGGATTTTAAGAAAAGGTGAAATTGTTTTAGGTGAAAAAATATGTTGTCACAGAAAAATTAACAGAATTCAGTTCACTGACCCGTTAAAAGCAGTTCAAGGACCTGTTAAAGCAGTTCACTGACCTGTTAAAAGCAGTTCAAAGACCTGTTAAAGCAGTTCAATGACCTATTAAAAGCAGTTCAGTTCAATAATTAAGATTAAATAATTTGATATTCCGAGTAAAGACTATGGTTATGTAATCTACCATATTCTTTTGATTCTGAGATATTTTTTAACACCCTCTGGTTGTTGGAAAATTTCTGGGTAATATCTAAAAGTACCATACACATTGCGGAAATAATGTGTGGCCTGTTAAGATTGATAATTGTTACAGCAGGGGGCTGCTGAGATTGATAACGCCACTAGTGTCAGAGCTGACCAGGGTGATAACGGGCCCCTCAAATTTTAGGAAGGACCACAGAGGTGGCTGGCGAGAAATTCATGTCACATTCGAAAGTTAGTGTCCGCGACGAAAAGTGTGATTGCGCTAGGTAAGTAGTTTTGTGTTTTTAGTTTTCGGCCTCACTGGATTTTAACCCTAATGGCAAGGAATTGTGATTTTTTTGTTTTGCCAAGATAAATTTTCATTGTTAAAAGAATTTAAATTAAACTTATGTGCATGTGTGTGCGTGTGTGTTGCTCTTCAAGAATCATGGGTCTGGGTTGAGAAAATCGGAAAATGTTTCTTGATTTTTTTTCAGGTGCTGGGGAGCATAAGTTTTATTTAAAATTTTATTTTTTACATGTTTTCTTTAACTCACTAATACGCACATTTGTACAAATATTTTTACAATCTTATCTTGAACGATGTACTTAAACTTTTCGGTGTTGTAGAGGCCTGAAATTTAACCCAACCGCTCATTTTGTGTGTCAATATAATATTAGGGGTTTTTTCCAATATAATATTGGTTTTTTTTAGTTCATTCCCTTTTTCCATTTCAGACATATTTTAAAAAAAATGGAGAGAACCCAAATTGAGCACCAGTTTGATCGCCAGTTGGAGGGTCTGCTCAGGCACATGCTGCCCTCGGAACTCCTGGTAAGTTCTATTTTTATTATTATTATTATTATTTATTTTAAAAAATATTGTATATTTTCAGGCGATGCCGTGCCTCGTTCTACACGGAGAGTTCGAGGTGCTACCCCCGACCAACCCCAGAATGTCGACCCTTTATGAGGGCCTAGTTGCAGGGGTTCTTTGTAGAGTATCATACACCGCCACCATAAACGGTCCCTCCACCAGGACCCTGGTTATATGGGCCGACAGGGTCGTCAACTCTAGCCGCTAGCGATGCCGCTTTCACTTTCTTTTTTTTTTTGTACATGATTTTTTTTTAATAAAAGACCATGAGAAAAATATTATAAAATAATCTTTATTTAACATTTTAACCTGTTTACATATTCTAAACCCCGTCTTTTGAACCCATAGGGAACCGAACTGTAATCTTCCAAAAATCTTCTTTTTTCAGCCGTAATTCTATATTTCTTTATCTCAGGAACAGTCACAACCTCGTGATTTTCCGTGCGACGTATATTTTGAGAAATGATGGAGATGTGATCGTTTTCATTGAGTTTTAAAATCATGTCAACTATTACACCAAAATTCACAAGTTTCGATGTTTCATAATCTAAACGAATACCCTTGACTTTACACTCGTTTTTAAGGCATGAAGATGCCACAAATAAAAGCTATGTTGATATTATCAGTAGATACCTTAAATCCGAAATTGAGAAAATTGAAAAAGCAAATGGTAATCTAAATGATAAATTAGATACAGCAAAAGAAGAATTGAGAGATTTCATAGGAAAAGCTATTGAGGATACAATGAAATACATTGATATGAAGATTAGTAATATTAATTTAGTTTTAGAAAAGTTTGTAAATGTAGAATCAATTACAATTAATACTCCTAAGAGTGAACATAAGAATAATGAGTAAAAAAATTGTTGTCAATGAGTTACACAAGTCTGCTAGGAGGAATTTTAAAAGACGTCGCGTAGTTATTAAAGGTTTGGATGATCTATGGCAGGCTGATTTGGTAGAAATGGGTCCATATGCCTCTCAGAATAATGGATACAACTTTCTATTAACTGTTATTGACACATTCTCTAAATATGCTTGGGCTATACCTGTTAAAAGAAAAAGTGGAGCTGAAGTTACCCTGGCTATGAGAACAATATTAAAAGATGGAAGACATCCTAAAAATTTGCAAACCGATGATGGGAAGGAATTTTTTAATAAAAATTTTGCAGAGCTTATGAAAAACTACAAAATCAATCATTATTCTACATATAGTTCTCTTAAGGCGTCAATAGCTGAACGATTTAATAGAACCTTAAAGTCTATGATGTGGAAAGAATTTAGCATGAGGGGATCATATCGATGGATTGATATTATAAAACAATTAATTTTAACATACAATATGAAGAAACATCGTACTATAAAAATGCGTCCCTTTGAGGTTAACGATCACAATGAACAACAGCTTATTTCAACAACATATAATCATATAAAAGTAGCCCCAAAAGCTCGATATCAAATTGGAGACTTTGTTCGAATTAGTAAATACAAACACGTGTTTGAAAAGGGCTATACACCAAATTGGACAACTGAAATTTTTAAAATCAGAAAAATTCAGCTAACAAATCCAGTTACATATCTCTTGGAAGATTATAAAGGTAATCCGATACAAGGTGGATTCTATGAACTCGAACTTCAGAAAAGCAAAAATCCTACTTTATTCTTAGTTGAAAAAATTGTAAAACAAAAAGATGATAGGGTTTTTGTAAAGTGGTTAGGATTTTCATCAAAACACAATTCTTGGATTAATAAAAATGATGTATTATAAAATCACAACAACAACAACAACAACAGCAACAAAAGAAATTGAAGAGCTTGGCGAAAAGCAAAATAAACATAAGTGCTTTAAAAAATTTGTTAGTTTTTTATTTCTTATTATTAAATCTAGTATTATATATTTGTTTCCGATGATATTCGTTCAATATTGGCTCTAGAATTTTATTCAGCTCGTTGACCCTTTGTTGGAAGCGATGTCTTTCAATAGCATGCAAATGCCATTCTCCCTTACGAGCAGCTCTATAAGCAAAGCCCCATGTAATCATGTAATGTATCTCTGGTGGTGTTGTTGTAAAATGCACTTTTTTGGGTGTCATTGCTGTTATTTGTTTCTCTCTCCTATTTTAACCAGCTTCCACAACAGGATAGACAGCCTCTTTTCTTTAAGTTTTTGTAGAAATTAATCAAGTATAACACTCTCTTTAAATGCATATCCACACTATGACATTCACATGTATCGGGACCTTCTGTTGCATCATCTTTAGACCATGGACAGCTTGTGTAGTGCTCACCATATTTCGATTTCACCTTGTCTACATTTACAAATAATTTCAAAAAATCTAAATGTTCCTTTATTTCCTCTTTATGTTCATCACACATTATTTCAAAGCATTCACTTAAAAATTGTTCAATATTCATCTTTCTATGACGGTAGACGAATAATAACTAAGCTCACTTTTTTATTTAAGATATATTCATTTGATATGTCTGTCTCATTTTACGTAGATCTAGTAAGTCTACATCAGTTTTATAGTTAGGATCATGTTGTTTTATCAACTCAACCTCGCCATTACTTAAAATTCTCTCCGTCTCATATTCATGATACTCATAACAATTTATTTTCAATGAGCGAGCTTCATAATTGCTATCATATGTACACCGAACTCTTATTGAAATATCATCATCAAATTCAAGCATAAAATGTCTATAAAAAATGTTATTGCTTTCAATATATCCAGCAATATACAACTCCTTTTTAATTAATTCTTGCCTAAATCCCTCGATAGCTTCCTCAACAGATACAAATTTCTTCTTAGACTTCTCAGTTTCAGAATCCTCTGATGATGATGATGATGTTGTTGTTCGCATTGATGTTGGTGGTGATGATGTTGTATTATTATTAGTATATGTTAGCAGTCGAAAAGTTAAACCAACTTGTACTTGATCATTATTTGGAAGATTTAATTTAAAATCTATGTTGCTCACACCATCATTCATAAGGTTTATATCTAGCGGTACTGGTTGTGCATTCGCATAGAATACAAAGAGTGTTAAAAATAAAATAATGTTTGGATGCATTTTGATTTATTAACTTGCAGCGTGTGAATAGTCTGCACTCTTTAAAGAAACTAATTGATGTGTTCAGTTTCCATAGAATTTATACTCAGGCTTTGTTTTAGCTGTTTCTCGAGCTTGAGTTTCATGGGGTGGTTCCATTTCCAATCATCTTCATCGGCAAAGACGCAATTAGCTGGAAAATGATTTGCTGACTTGTATCTTATTGAACCGTCTGGAGATTCCCCAATTAATACGATCGTCCCTCCTAATAATACGAATAATGCATCTTTTTAATTTTCTCATTCTTTTTTAAAAAAGTTTTATTAATTACCACGAACTTCTATTTTAACATGTTGCGATGGTGTAAATTTGAAAATATAATGAAGCTCATCTGGAATAGGTTCTCCACTTCTCATACGTAGTATTAGGCATCTATTACCATCTTCAGGTGTCATATATAGTTCGAAGATATTATGTGAATCTACGGTTACATTAACAATTCTGAAGTTTTTTCCAGGCTCCCTCACAAACGCAAAACTTGTTTCCAGGTCTTATAGTCTCACACCAAAACATGTTTATTATGGAAAAACTTTAATTATACTAATGGGTTCGGGTGAAATTAATCGCTTGCGAGGATCAGAGATCGGCAGATCTTTATAAAGCAGCGATTTCCTGTTTGGGCGAAGTCTGGCCAGGTGCCAGGCTCGAGGTCGTGTCCAGGGACGAGATCCCGAACAGACCGAGAGCCAGGACGTGGATCCCGGCGGAGCCCTCCGAACCAGAAAAGATCCTGGCCATCATGCGAATGTGCAATCGCAACCTTCCGACCCATGATTGGAGGATTGCACAGGTCGGAGAGGTCAAGGGCAAAACGAGGCAAGCCATTGTTATCCTAAATGAGGAATCTCTGGCACCTCTAGCGGCTAAGGGTGACAAAATCTTTTACGGCTTCGACTCCATCGTGCTGTCCGTCTATTCGAAGGACAGGAGAGTCGAAAGACCTGATGGTGTCGCTGGACAAAGTGGAGAGACCAGCACCGTAGTAGAAGCAAAGACTTTGGCCGGTGCTGAGAAACTCCCGACATCATCTCCGTCAGCACCCATGGATGAGGGTAGCGATACGCTATCAACCTCTGGATTGTTGGGAGATTTTTTCATTCAGGATGACCTGGAGGAAGACATCCTACTCTCAGACGCCGATGACGCCGAGGTGACGATGATAGAGGCGTCCCCTATCCAGCGAGAGCAAGCTGAGAGTGGTGCAGATTAATCTACACCACTCTAAGGCAGCGTCCGCTGCACTCCTCCTGCGCCTATCGCAAAAGGGGGAGGACGTTGTTCTTGTCCAAGAACCATGGGTCGTCGGAGACCGGATTTGCGGACTCAATCTGAAGGGTTACTGTATCTTCTATGCAAAGGGAATACGTAAACCTAGAACCTGCATTCTAGTGAATACCAGCTATAATGCCTTCATGCTAAACCATTTCAGTGACAGGGATACGGTGTCGGTTATGGTGGAACTTGGATCGAACAGCATCTGGCTGGCATCCTCGTATATGGCCCATGATCATAAGGGGCCTCCTCCGCATGAGACCCTGCGAAATATCGTCGCGGAGGCAGCTAAGCGCAAGCAAGCGCTGATAATCGGCGCAGATGCGAACGCCCACCATACTGTCTGGGGTAGCTCGGACATTAATGATAGAGGTGAGTCTCTTCTTAACTTTATACTTAGCTCTAACCTTCAGGTGTGCAACGTAGGTGATGAGCCCACTTTTGTCAGCTCTGTGAGACGGGAGGTTCTCGACGTTACCCTGTGTACCGAGAACTCCGCCCACATTATTAAGGACTGGAGGGTTTCCAAGGAGCCTTCGTTGTCCGACCACTCATACATTGAGTTCGGACTTGACTTTCTTAAACCAATTCGTAGCCCCTTTATTAATAGGAGGAGGACGAATTGGGATAGGTATAATCTGGCTCTCCAGCAGGCGTTACCGGCTGATGGACCACCAATCATCAATAACCGACAGGACATTGATGCAGCGGTGAACGTGCTGACTGGAGCCTGTAACAGGGCGGCCAAAATTGCTTGCCCCTCGTGCAAGCCCTGGGGCAGACCCAAGCCCCCATGGTGGACTAATGAGATTACGGCACTCAGAAAGGCATGCCGTAAGCAGTTCAACAAGGCAAAGAGCACCAACGAATGGTCTGCTTATAAGGAAAGCCTTAGGAACTTCAAGAAATCTCTCAGGATGGCCAAAAGGTCCTCGTGGGAGAAATTTTGTGGCGGAGTGGAAAAGGTGTCCGAGGTTAATCGCCTCAGAAAAATACTCGCCACGACGCCTTGTGCACCCGGTCTTCTGATGAAACCAAATGGAGACTGGACCTCGACGAGCATGGAAACTCTGGAGTTGCTGATGGATACTCACTTTCCTGGCTGCTCGGACAGCCAAACGGTGGTATCCACGGTCACACAGGAGGCTGGGGACCTCGTCACAAAGGTCCTCAGCCGCGAAAGACTTGATTGGGCTATCAGGAGTTTTAAGCCATACAAGTCACCAGGCTTGGATGGCATTATACCAGCGGAGCTGCAGAGGGCTTCTGTGCTAATCAGCCCTTGGCTGCTTATCATCTTTGAAGCCTGTTTGCAGCTCTCGCATATCCCTAAATCCTGGCTGGAGGCTAAGGTCGTTTTCATCCCGAAAGGGGGAAAGGCCTCGCATTGCAAGCCAAAGGATTATAGGCCCATTACCCTCTCTTCTTTCCTTCTCAAAACTCTGGAAAGACTTTTGGATGTCTACATTAAGGATAACATAGGTCCAAGTAGGCTATCTCAATCCCAGCATGCCTATACCAAGGGTAAATCCACTGAGACCGCCCTGCATGCTCTCGTTGATCAGGTGGAGAAGTCTCTTCTCTACAAGGAATTCACCTTGGCAGCCTTCTTGGACATAGAGGGGGCCTTCAATAATATCAGGCCAGAGGCAATTACGAACGCACTAAGGGGCCTGGGCATTAGCGGGTCGGTCACAGGGCTCATTGACTTGTTGCTCGGTTGCAGAGTCATAAATGCCACTGTTGGGAGTGGTTCCATAAGGAAATTTGCGGCCAGGGGCACCCCACAGGGTGGTGTCCTATCGCCGGTTCTCTGGAACCTAGTTCTCAACGGCCTTCTCGTGGAGCTGGATGGTTCCGGGTGCAAAGTGGTTGCTTATGCCGACGACATTGCAATAGCTGTCTCGGGCAAACATGTGAACACCTTGACGGAGGTGCTTCAACGTGCTCTGGCAAAGCTTGCACGGTGGTGTGACAGATGTGGCTTAGGGGTCAATCCGGATAAGACCGAGCTGGTGTTGTTTACCAGGAAACACCGGACCCCCACCTTTGTTACACCAACACTAAAGGGTGTCAATCTTAAACTTTCAGATCAAGTCAGGTACCTGGGCCTGATCATCGATAGAAAGTTAAATTGGAAAGACAACATTAAGGAAAGAGTACGCAAGGCCACCGTGGCTCTGTACTCTTGCAGGAAAGCTGTTGGAAGGAAATGGGGGCTGAAACCCCGTATTATCCACTGGCTCTATGAGGCCGTTATTAGGCCTATACTTGTGTATGGTGTGTTAGTCTGGTGGCCAGCTCTTGATAAGGCTTACAACCGGGCAAGCCTGGAGAGGGTACAGAGGTTTGCGTCATTACTTATTACAGGCGCCCTCAGATCCACCCCTACTAAGGCCTTAAACACTATCCTCCACTTCATTCCGCTGGACCTGTTTGGTAAGCAAACGGCAGCATCCTCGGCCATAAGGCTCAACGCGGTTCACCGCTGGACACGTACGGATTACGGGCATTCCAAGATTCTAGGGCCACGTACCTCGGCGGTGGACTACATGGTTCCTAAGCCATCATTCGGCATTAAAATTACTGCCTCCTTTCCCTCGATGCAGGAATGGGCGGAGGGTCTAGTTTTGCAGCCAGAGTCGATTCAGGTTTTCACTGACGGCTCCAAGAAGGACGGCAAAGTGGGTGGAGGTATATACTCTGAACAAATGGGTATAGAAACCTCCTTTCGACTGCCAGACCATTGCAGCGTTTTCCAAGCTGAGGTCATAGCTATATCACAGGCAATCGCGCGGCTGAGGGCTACAAAGAAGCCCCTGGTCAATATACGTATCTATAGCGATAGTCAACCTGCGATCAGATCGCTAGTAAGTGTTCACACGACATCCAAGGTCGTTGCGGACTGTCGCTCGGAGCTCATCCGCATGGCTGATAGAACTGAAGTCAGTCTGGTCTGGGTGCCTGGTCACTTCGACATCCCGGGCAACACCAGGGCGGATGAGCTGGCGAGGCTTGGCACAGGCTTGCCTGCTGAGGATATCACTCTTAAGCCGGGTGCTCCGCTTGCATCAAGCAAGCGGACCATACAAGAGTCCTTCTTAGCAACTGCTAATCGCAGATGGAGAAATGAGCCCACCTGCGCAACGGCCAGATCTATCTGGCCCATCTTCGACCGCAACAGGTCTAGAAACTTGGTCTCGCTCAAGAGACCCGCTATCAGCAACGTAGTAGCGGTCATCACGGGTCACTGTCTCATCGGCAAACATGCCAATAGGATGG
This sequence comes from Philonicus albiceps, assembly GCA_963969385.1. Classification (NCBI taxonomy): domain Eukaryota; kingdom Metazoa; phylum Arthropoda; class Insecta; order Diptera; family Asilidae; genus Philonicus; species Philonicus albiceps. The sequence continues at coordinate 33,285 of CAXAKG010000020.1, read as the reverse complement.
GGGTGACCACGCATGACTTCTGCAGAAGTTGCCTTAATGAGGAAGAGGAAGAGAATATCCTTCACTTCCTATGTCAATGCCCAGCACTAGCGGTACGGAGAAATCGAAGCCTGGGCTCCACTTTCTTTAATGATCTGTCGGAACTGAGCTCCGTCAGGATTAGAAGCCTGGAGCAGTTCATTAAAGAGTCCAAATGGTTCGAAGGCTAGTTATTTGGGGGCTTCGTCCCACGTGGTATCACAATGGGCCTAACTTGGCCTAAGTGTGCCTCTTTTGGCAGCCACTTGAACCTAGAACCTAGAACCTACTAATGGGTTTATAATAAATCATGATCCTTTTATTATATTACAACATTATGAATAAAATGATTCAAACCTTATTCGATAATATTGTGAAATTCAACATGATTCAAAATTTTCGCAACATTGTCAAACTAAAATCAGTAATTCGAAAAATAGTGAAAAATCAAAAAATTATATCCCCATCACATTAAAGTCTATGTGCCCAAATTTTAATAAAAACGAACAACCAGAGAAATCGAATGTTTCCTATCAATCTCTTCAGAATGAGAAAAGTGGTGAACAAAATCCTGTTTTTAGAAAATAATTGTAAAGTGAAGTGGAAAGGTAAAGTGGAAAAACAAAACAGCATTATTTACTTAGATTAAACTTTATTTCTGAAGTAATCTATAAATTTGTATAAAAAACAGGGTTAGAAGTAGATTTAGAAAAATTTAAATTATATGTGTCCCCAGATGTTCCATGATAACTGACAAAGTATCCACCTTCGTTGAGTCTTTCTATTGTTTTGGTGGATATATTACGGAATCGTTCCGGTAAAAACATCTGATGATCCTCTAGCTCCAACACAGTTCGATCTCCATATTTCGTTGAAACCTTCCCACAGCCTAGAATAGCATAGGTTTTGAAGGGATCCATCTCCCGCGCTTTTAAAAGAGGTTTATAATTGCAGCCATTCAACTCCTTCAGGGTTATAAATTCCTGGTTTAAATTTGTTGAATCCATTGTTAAAAAAAGAATTATAGCACCGATGTCTATAACTTGTTCGCCGAAGACGTTGGAAATGATACTTAGCCTCAGAAAATATATTTTCCGCTTATAAAGACCTTTAATATCAGCAAAAAAAAAAACCTCAATATCCTTCCTGAATCTCCATAATATCCGGGGTTTAATCGAAATACTCACCGCAAGGAAAAACTTCCAAAATTTTTTAATCGAAATACTCACCGCAGCATAGAGATATACCTTCCCTACTTGAAAAAAATATTTCTCAAACATAATTTTCTCACAATTAAAACACTCTTAAAAAGTCTTACTAAAAACAACTCTATTATCTTCACTCACCCAACCTTGACATTGATATCCAATTTTTATCTCATGAACAGGCGCCAGGCTTTTAAAAAAAACTTATCAACACGGTCAACAACTTCACCCGTAAAAGGCACTCGCTTATCAATTTGACCCGCGTGTAGTGATATTAATATCTTCAGCCCGTGCAAATTTAGAATGGGGTTGTGATTGAGACATTGCCCAAACATACAAGTTATTTACATCTAAATATGTTATAAAACTCGATACGATCAATTTTTTAATAGAGCCCCCAACCGTTACCTTTTTTTTTTCTTTGAAATTCCCCCGTTTTCGTAATAATATCTCCACAGAGTTTTTAGAAAATAGAACCGTGGATTTCATACATGTTATGTGGCCAGATCCCGACCAGGTCCCGAAGCAAGTATTTATCGGCATGATCGAAAGAAAAACTTAAATTAAATAACAGCAACAAGAAGCTACAAATCCCCTGGTTCAAATCCAAGACCCTCACAACCTGCTTTTTAATTCATTTTTTTAAATTTCCATCGTTACGGAATTCTCATGACAGATAGAGAGAGAGAGAAATGTCTGACTAATTAACCAAATCGGCTTCGGGGTATCGATATCGAAAAAAATTCTATTTTTACTTCGCTCGATCCTGGTGTAAGAATAATGCAGGTCAACCAAGTTCTTATCAATCAATCCAAATTATAGCCATCATATTCCATCATCCATCTTCACCAGGGGCAAATAAATATTTTTCAATTCATTCACACACATATTTATTCACACCCCGGTCGAAAGAAAACTTAAATTCTATTTTTACTTCGCTCGATCGTCCAAAACACCTTATATACACAAATTAAACAACGACGACAAGAAACCCCAATACCCCAGCGGCTAACATACTGGCCTCTGAAGCTACAAATCCCCGGTTCAAATCGCAGAACCGCCCAACCTGCTTTTTAATTCATTAAATTTCCAGTGTTATCCAATTCTCGCGACAAATGGCGCTATTAACATGAGACAGAGAGAGATGTCTGGCCAGCCGACCAAATCAACCTCGGGTATTGAGATCGACTTCGGGTATTGATATCGACTTCGGGTATTGATATCGACTTCGGGTATTGATATCTGGTTCGGGTATTGATATCCGGTTCGGGTATTGATATCTGGTTCGGGTATCGGCTGCTATCTAACATGAGACAGACAGAGAGAGATGTCTGGCCATGTAGTGAAAGAGAGAGACGGGGATGTCTGGCCCCGTAGTGAAAGAGAGAGACGGGGATGTCTGGCCCTGTAGTGAGAAAGAGAAAGAAAAAAGATAGACAGATAAAAAAGAGAGAGAAAGAGATAGACAGATAAAGAAGAGAGAAAGAGACAGAGAGAAAGAAAGAGACAGACAGAGAGAAAGAAAGAGATAGACAGATAAAAAAGAGAGAAAGAAAGAGATAGACAGATAAAAAAAGAGAGAAAGAGACAGAGAGAAAGAAAGAGACAGAGAGAAAGAAAGAGACAGACATAGAGAAAGAAAGAGATAGACAGATAAAAAAGAGAGAAAGAAAGAGATAGACAGATAAAAAAAGAGAGAAAGAGACAGACAAAGAGAAAGAAAGAGATAGACAGATAAAAAAGAGAGAAAGAAAGAGATAGACAGATAAAAAAAGAGAGAAAGATACAGAGAGAAAGAAAGAGACAGACAGAGAGAAAGAAAGAGATAGACAGATAAAAAAGAGAGAAAGAAAGAGATAGACAGATAAAAAAAGAGAGAAAGAAAGAGATAGACAGATAAAAAAGAGAGATAAAGAGACAGGAAAGAGAGAGAGAGACAGACAGAGAGAGAGAGAGAAACAGACGATGTCTGGTGACGTCACAGACGTCGGGCCGTATCGTCCTAATACCTACTAAAAGCACCTGGAAAATAACCATAGAGGCATAAACGAGCTTTACGAGGAACTTAAACGGGAAATTTATAGGCCAAACATGAAAGAGCAAATAACGAAATTCGTAAATAATTGCGAAATCTGCAGTTTGGAAAAATATGAAAGAAATCCGGTGAAACCACCGTTAGTCATAACAGAGACACCCAGCGCACCAAATGAAATCATACACCTAGATATATTCTACTCAGTAAAGAACACTCTATTTGTTACCATGATCGATAAATTCAGCAAAGTCGCGTTTCTCAAAAAAATCAATAGCAGAAGAGAATCAGAAATAAGGAAAGTTATAATGAAATACATTAGCATTTACGGGAATTTTAAGAAATTAATTACCGACAATGAGCTGGGCATGAAATCCAAGCACATGAGAGCGTTCCTAAAGGAAAGAAATATAGAAATCCATTTTACATCAGTTTCTAATCATAATTCAAATGCGGATATCGAGAGGCTGCATAATACAATAAACGAGCATCTAAGAATTTTGAAACACACAAAAAGACATCTACCTATAGAAGAGCAAATCACGCTAATAAACGGTTATTACAACAATACAATTCACTCAACTACCAAACGAAAACCTTTAGACTTTATACAAGGTAAAGTAAAGGATGAGGAATACCAAGATATTTCTAAAATGATACTAGAACGAAAAACTCGGATAATAGAGAAGTTAAATAGAGATAGGAAGGACGTTAGCTTAGAATCTGGGACCAATTTTATAAAGGAAATTCGAGGCGGGAAAAATCATTCCAAATTCCGTAAAATAGATGCAGAACTACTAGACAAAAATCATATCCAGGATAAAGCCAACGGCAATAAATACTATAAAACCCATGTTAAGAAAAAACGAAAATACCAAGAGCAATCAGAAACTAATAAAAATCTAAACGAATCCAAACCCGTTACAGGTAACAATGAAGACGATAACGCCTACAATACTACTGGTCTTGGGAGCAATAATTCTGTCAATTAACGGACAAACAATCGAAATCCAGGACATGAATTTCAACAATGGATATGTTACTATTAAGATAGAAGACATTAGGCTTATTAAGAATAATAGGAAAATCTTACATATAATTAATATCACAGAGTATGAAAACGCCAAAGAACATATTATGGAAAATGTCAAAATACTAGAAACAAAATTAAACAATTCAGAACCCATGCTTAACACCGTCTATCATAATATCAACCTATTAGATAAAAAGATTAAAAATTTAAGACCCCACCATAGAAACAGAAGAGGATTAATAAACATATTAGGTAAAGGACTTAAGTACATTGCAGGAACTTTAGATAGCGACGATGAAAAAGAACTTTTAAGTAAAATGGAAACAATAACACGAAACAATAAAAATTTAATAGAAGGAAGCAACAAGCAGATCCAAATTAACGAACAAATAGCCGAACAGATACAGAACATTACATCTCATATAAAAAAAAGCAACAGATAACAGTAAAAAGTAATATCCAAGCTATTAATAATAAAGTTTCAAAATTAGCAGACGATATAAAATATGTCCAATATATGTATCAGATAAACTACGATATAAACCTCTTAAAGTCTCATATCGATGATAATATTAACTAGCAGCTTAGGTATCCTATCTCGAAATATTCTGACTCAAGAAGAAATGGATCAAATTTCCGATATCTATAGCTATCAAAACATTAAAATTACAGTAGCATTTTATTTGGACCAAATCTTAATAGTATTACTCATCCCGAATTATTCAGATATAGTATATTCAAAAGTATTAATCGAACCTCTTCCAAACGAAAGTAACAAATCATTGTATCTAAACCAAAACGTCGTATTAGTAGACCCAACCAAAACAGCCTATAATGCAAATGTGAAAGACAATTTTAAAAAAAACTTAATAGAAATTGATGACGGGTGTATAAGCAACATTTTGAAATATAAAGAAGCACACTGTACAACAACCATATTCAAGGGAACAGAAGTAAAACAAATTATACCGGGAGTAATTATAACAAAAAACCTAAATTTTACAACTATAGAGCAAAATTGTAACAGTGAATCAATAAATGTAACAGGTAATAATATAATTAAGTTTAAAGATTGTAAAGTAATCATAGGAAATAAGAAATTCGAAAATACTGAAATATAAATATATGACAACATTGTACTGCTGCCAAATTTTGTAACAAAAATTAAAGAAAACCAAACGATCCCTAATGTAAATTTGGACGAATTATATGTAAAACACATAGAAAACAGAAAAAATATAAAGGAAATTGAAAAGACAAATGACAGCTACAATATTGTAAGTTATAGCACAGACATTGTCATTATTTTCATAATAATAATAACTGTAACGATCTTATTAGCTTGGGTAAAAATGAAACAAAAATCGGAAAAATCAATCAATATTAATTTGTCTTCGTCGGAGCCTCAGACGAAGGGGGGTGGAGTTACAACGGAACCTACAGAACTTCAAAAACCGGGTCAAATAATTTAATTCTACAAAATCGCGGACATAGCGTCAGCAAAACGTGACCCCGCACAGGTACCCGACAGGTAAGTCGCGGGTCAACGTACAGCAGACGCTATGTCAACAAAACGTGACCGCATGAACCAAGTTAATGAGATCGCCCAAAAACCACTTGTTAACCAGTCTTAAGTGAGCACTCGAAGTTGTAAGATTAAAAATAAAAATTATAATTAAGAACAAATTGTTTTTTTTTTATTTTCATCCCAATTTGTTCCTTCAACTCTTAAACCCATAGAGCTAGGTTTAGAGTGGAGGGAAGGGTCCCAAATGTTGCCCTTAGCGCCTTGTTGATTGCAGTTTGGATTTTCTTGGTGTTAGGACTGGCGGTTAAGACGAAAATGGGGAGCGCGTAATTTGTACAGCCGCGAATTAAAGTCTTCCCGATATGCAGAGCTGCGTGGACTGGCGCGCCGTTACCCCGCGCTGATATGGACCTGATCAGGTTGGTGATTTTGCCCACTTTTCTTTCCAGGTTCTTGCAGTGCGCGGTCCAGTTTAGCCTCCTTTTAAGCTCAAGGCCTAGGAGCTTAATTCGATCTTTGGTGCGGATTTCGACATCTCCTATTGTCAGGGACCGGTGAGTGTTTCTTCTTTTCCGGGAGAATATGACGTATTCATTTTTATCCGTAGGGATTTTTGCTCCAGTGCGAAGAGTCCAAATGTCCAAAGCAATTAAGGCTCTCCGTAGTACCTCTGTCGGTCGTTCGTCCGTAGTCGTTAGTATTAGGTTGTCGGGGTATATGTATACGTCAAGTCGTGACAGGCAAGAGAGGAGGGATATCGGACGTAGATCCTTTGGAGTGATGGTGCTGTTAGCAAGGACAGACTTCTTACGGATAGGTATTAGGACGGAATTTTTCCATATATGTGGAAAGATGCCGTCTCTTAAGATAGAGTTGTAGAGGTCTACTAATCTTTCTTTGAATGTTTCAGGGCCTTTATCATCCGATAAGAGACTTTGTCCTGTCCTGGTGCCGATCCCTTACACTTACTAAGCGTTATACTTAGTTCGTGAAGAGATATTGGGAAGGACAGATTTCTATCAGGGTCAGGGGAATAGGGCTTGTTAGTAATAGACCAGTTGGCCTTAGCCAAAATTTGTTCTGGGGTGAAGGTATTGTCCTCGGAATAGCTGGCCCAAGAGTGGGCCAGTTGTTCAGCAATATTCATGGAGTCCGTATAGAGCCTGCGGTCGACCGTCAAATTAGCAATTAGGTTTTAGGAGGCCTATTGCCGGAAATTGATTTGACTCGTCTCCATGCATCGGCTAAATTGTTATTAGGATCAATGGAGTTAGCGAAGGATTCCCAGGCTAGCTTCTTCGCTTCTTTTATTTGTATTTTGGATATTGCCGATTTCCTACGATATTCGCGTGTGAATGATGATGGAGTAGTGGTCACTGGGAAGATTATTGTACAAGCCTCTAATATTCCATTGTAGGATCGTTAGATCTCTACATGGAGAAGGGGAGGTAGGGTTAATGGTGTAGTTCATGTGGAGTTCTTAAATTACGATAGGGGATCTTCCCCATCACTCGAAAATGTCGATACTGACGGGAGAGATTCCATATCTTCGTCATTGTAATTATTTTTAGTAGTCGTGGCATCCAGGCTTGGCCCTGAGACTGCCATAATCTAGAAATTATTGGGCTGAAGGCCCGAAATGTTATTAATAATAGCGCTAATCGTTTGTTTGGAATTGGGTGTAAGATGGAGTGGCTGTGAAGAGGATGGGTCTGTGTTAATTTTTGTTGTAGTTTTTTTTAGTTTGTTTGGTGTCGTGTTGTGTCTTAGTCGGTGTTGTCGAGGCACTTACTTTTACGCTCGAGGTGGCGGGATTGCTTTTTTTGCTTGAATCTTGATGTTCGGTGTCTGTGACCGTAGCTTTAGCTGCGTGGAAATTTATCTCAGTTGTCGCTGTCATCCTGGCGTTTGCGGTTGTCATCTTCATGGTGTCAGTTGTGTTGTTCCCGGTGCTGTCAGTTGAGTTGTTGATGTTGTTCGGGGCTGTGATGTTCTTAGTACTCTCTGTTGTGTTTTTCTTGTTGTTGTTGAGCGCTGAGTTTGCCTTGGTGGTTGTTGCTACTGTTGCGGCATATGAAGGACCTTGTGCTGCGTTTGCGGTGGAGTAGTACTCCTTTCTGGCCTCATACATCGAGCAGCGCTTCATTGTTTTGATTCGCAATATTTCTTTCTGCTTTGCGAATTCCGGACAGTTCCTACTGGCTGAATTATGGTCGACAGAGTCGCAGTTCACGCAGAATTGTCCCTGGCACTCCTGATGTTCCCCTTTCTTACCGCAGGTTGCGCAGACAGGTTCACGTTCACAAAATTTGGCCGTGTGCCCCAACTTCTGGCATCATCTACACCTTATAGGATTCGGGAAGTACTGCCTGAGTGGTATGTTATAAAACGGTCCTTGGATGTACGCGGGCAGTGTGTAAGCATCGATGGTGAGTACAATCAGACCAGTTTCCACCTGTTTCCCGTTTTCAAGCCTGGTTATTTTGCCTATATCGGTAACCCCCTGGTCACGGAAGCCTTCAAGCAACTCCTCCTTTGACATGAGCTTGAAGTCATGGGAAAAGGCTGTTGCTTTGACGCAGTTCAGCGTAAGATGGTAAGCAATTTCCACATCAATGCCTGCGATTTTGTTTTGCTTAATGAATGTTTCCGCAATTTTAGTATTATCCACTAGGAGGAGAAGGGAGCTGTCGAAGGTAAAACTAGCCGTGCTGATTTTGGTGGAGATTGCATCTATGCCTTTTCGTACCATGAAGTGGTTGTAGCGCCGCAATGGCTTGTCGCCTTCCTTGGTTTTGATCACTATACATATATTTGGGCTGTGATGACCCAGGTGTATGGACTTGCCTCTTCGTTGGGAGTGCCGGAAAGGAGAGATCGGTAGGTAAATTCGTCTTGTTGCTTCGTTTCCTTGTTTTTTTCATTTTAGGGTTGAGCACAAATTCACTCAACGAGGCGAAGCTGTTGCTGCTCGGTCCGGCCAGAGCCCTGGCCGTCGCCATGGTTACTCTGATGCCCTTTCGGGCGCAACAATAGACGACCGCTAGGCAATAAAAATTTCGGTCACTTCGGAGGTAAGAAAAATTGTATTTTACGCACTGAGTTCAATAAAAGGTAATTTAATCGGCACTAATGGTCTCAATTACACTCCCTTTTTTCCACGCAAAAACTATCCAGCGCTTAGTCTCCGCGACTTTATCCGTTGCCGGCCAAGAGGAGACTGGAAGGTGAATAAATGCTCATACAAAATGTATGAGAAAAAAACCCTTTCTGCGCTGATTGCCGCCGAGGTCCCAATTAAAATCTGAGCGTGCTCAAAATCTGCACAAACTAAGAAAATAAGTCTAGGTTTAAAACAAAATCAAAATTAGAACAAGTCTAGAGGAAAAATTTTGAGATGCGAGCCTAAGACGCCGCAGGTGAATAAATGCTTATACAAAATGTATGGGAAAAAAACACTTTCTGCGCCGATTGTCGCCGTGGTCCTAATAAAAATCTGAGCGTGCTCAAAATCTGCACAAACTAAGAAAACAAGTGTGGCTTTAAAGCGAAAATAAAATTAGAACAAGTCCAGAGGAAAAATTTTGAGCTACGAGCCTCAGACGCCGAAGGTGAATAAATGCTCATTCAAAATGTATGGGAAAAAAACCCTTTCTGCGCCGATTGCCGCCGTGGTCCCAATAAAAATCTGAGCGTGCTCAAAATCTACACAAACTAAGAAAACAAGTCTGGCTTTAAAGCGAAAAAAAAATTAGAACAAGTCCAGAGGAAAAATTTTGAGCTACGAGCCTCAGACGCCGAAGGTGAATAAATGCTCATTCAAAATGTATGGGAAAAAAACCCTTTCTGCGCCGATTGCCGCCGTGGTCCCAATAAAAATCTGAGCGTGCTCAAAATCTGCACAACTAAGAAAACAAGTCTAGGTTTAAAACAAAATCAAAATTAGAACAAGTATAGAGGAAAAATTTTGAGCTGCGAGCCTCAGACGCCGAAGGTCAATAAATGCTCATACAAAATGTATGGGAAAAAACACTTTCTGCGCCGATTGCCGCCGTGGTCCCAATAAAAATGTGATCGTGCTAAACGTCCTGTCTTGGAAGATTTCGTAAAACTAAGTTCCAAGTTCCAACTTCCAAATTACGTTCCATAGCGTGGGCTGTATTTAAAACAAAACTTTCTGCGCCGATTGCCGCCGTGGTCCCAATAAAAATGTGATCGTGCTAAACGCCCTGTCTTGGAAGATTTCGTAAAACTAAGTTCCAAGTTCCAACTTCCAAATTATGTTCCATAGCGTGGGCTGTATTTAAAACGCAAACCAGAATTGATGGAATTACAAAAGTTCAGTCATTTCCGGCTAAGTGGCTAGACATAAGATAATCGCCAACAATTGGCCGAATAAGAAAAACCCACACACCTTCAGCTTCCACCAATCAGAGGAAAAGAGCATTGCTACAGTATTCGGCGCGGCAGCCCAGGCATTTGAGTCAATGTATGCAACATCCAGTAACGAGCGGATAGAACTATACATAAGATAATCGCAAACAATTGGCCGAATAAGAGAAGACCACACCCTTCAGCTTCCAGCAATCAGAGGAAGAGAGCATTGCAACAGTATTCGGCGTGGCAGACCAGGCATTTGAATCATTTTGTGTTCATATATTCAAAATCCTATGGTGGACGTGTCAATCAATTTAATTAATTTTAATTACTTACTTACGAGCCTCAGACGCCGAAGGTGAATAAATGCTTATACAAAATGTATGGGAAAAAAACCTTTCTGCGCCGATTGCCGCCGTGGTCCTATAGTACAGTCAATCTGTAATGAAAAAATAGGATGTCTCCGAAAAATGACCTACCGAAATTTGACCTGATGAATCGTTAGGGGGGCATAAAATAAAGTTAATGTCAAATTCCCGAAGTCCCCCCCCCCCTGTTTTCGAGAAAATCCAAAAAAGTTAGAAATGCGTTTTTCTCGGAATCTATGGGTTTTGGTGAAAAATTTATTTAACAAAAAATGTAGAGGACATTATTAACTACATTTTATGTCATTGAAGTAACGTCATCCGACTTGAAATACAAAAAGTAGGTGGCGCTGAAGCATCAAAAAAGTGTTTGTTTGCTATTTTCATTAAAAAAAAATAGTTTTTTTGCAATGTTGTAAATGAGAAAGTTGTTCGTCATAAAATCAGCTACAACTTTTATTTAAACTATTTTTTCATAAAACTTACCGTTTTCGAGCTGTAGGCGAAAAGATGCAACTCGAAAACAGGGGGGGGGGGACTTCGGGAATTTGACATTAACTTTATTATATGCCCCCCTAACGATTCATCAGGTCAAATTTCGGTAGGTCATTTTTCGGAGACTCACTTACAGATTGACTGTACTACTAATAAAAATCTGAGCGTGCTCAAAATCTGCACAAAATAAGAAAACAAGTCTAGCTTTAAAACAAAAATAAAATTAGAACAAGGCCAGAGGAAAACTTTTGAGCTGCGAGCCTCAGACGCCGAAGGTGAATAAATGCTCATACAAAATGTATGGAAAAAAAAACCTTTTTGCGCCGATTGTCGCCGTGGTCCTAATAAAAATCTGAGCGTGCTCAAAATCTGCACAAACTAAGAAAGCAAGTCTAGCTTTAAAACAAAATTAAAATTAGAACAAGTCCAGAGGAAAATTTTTGAACAGCGAGCCTCAGAATCCACCGGTGAGTGAATTTTCATACAAAATGTATGGGAAAAAGAACTGCGAGCCTCTGAAGCCGCCGGTGAATGAGTGAATGTATGGGAAAAAGAACCATATCTGCGCCGATTGGCACCCTGGTACCAAAAAGAATCTGAGCGTGCTAAACATCTGCACTAAATAAGAAAACAAGTTTAGCTTTAAAACAAAATTTAAATTAGACCAAGTCCCGAGGAAAGTTTTTGAACTGCGAGCCTCAGAATCCACCGGTGAGTGAATTTTCATACAAAATGTATGGGAAAAAGAACCCTTTCTGCACAAATTGCCATCCTGATTGTAATGAGAATCTGCGCGTGTTCAAAATCTGAACAAAATAAGAAAGCAATCTTAGCTTCAAACGGAATGTAAAATTAGGCCAAGTCCGGAGGACAAATTTTGAGCTGCGAGCCCCAGAAATAGCTGGTGAGTGAGCGAATATATGGGAAAAAACAAACCCTTTCGACGGTGATTACCACCCTGGTGCCAATAAGAATCCGAGCGTACTCAAAATCCGTACGAAATAAGAAAACAACCTTACCTTCAAACAGAAAGTAAAATTAGACCAAGTCCGGAGAAAACATTTTGAGCTGCAAGCCGTAGAATCCGCCGCTGAGTGAATTTTCAAACAAAATGTATGGGAAAAATGAACCTGATGCCAATAAGAATCTGAGCGTTTTCGAAATCTGTAAAAAGGAATTTGGAAAATCAAAAACTAATGTATAAATGCGTGCCATATAGGTAATGCTACAAAGAACGCATTAATTCCTTTAAAAAAATCCTTCCAGTTCCTAAGGGATCAAGGGGCAAAGCAACCATATTTTTATTAGAGCCAAGAAATTTGTATCTAAAAGATTTGGCTATGTACATAGAAATAAAATAAATAAATAACAAGTTAATCATAATGGTGCTTTTGAAATTGAGTAATTGGCAAAATGATATCAGAATATTTTTTATTATTACTTAAAATCATAGAAAATACTGTTCACATCTAGAGTGCCATATGGGCTACACTCCATAGCAATCGGGCAAAGGGTAAGTTCCGTATCCCGTTAAAATAAATTAATAAATAAAGATATTGCTTTTATAAAATGTACCGTTATGTTAGACCTCTATACTCTAGAGAAGTAAACTAATATCAACACACGCCTACCATCCTTACCAGCAAGTAGATTACAGTCCCTGAAAACTAACGGGGCTATCGGAACTATAACTATAGTATTAGGACTTATTAAATGATTCAATCAATACAATACATTCTTAATAACATTAGGAGCATTAATTACAATCCTAAATGATGACGATATATTTCCAGAGAAGGTACATTTCAAGGACTTTATACTTGACCTGTAACTAAAGGCTTACGATGAGGAATATTATTATTCATTTTATCAGAAGTTTTATTTTTCATCTTGTTCTTCTGAGCTTTCTTCCACAGAAGATTATCGCCTAATATTGAGCTAGGACTGACATGAGGTGGTCATGTTAAGTTGATTTTGTATAGGTATTTGGGTCAATATTTGATAATTGGCCAAAACAGGTCCCCATAACTATTTTGTAATTTTAATGTAATATTTAAACTTAATAGTATTTTCACTATTTTGTAATTTTAATGTAATATTTAAACTTAATAGTATTTTCATAATGTAGTGCAATACTTTGTTTACATATCCAAACACTTTGGTGAGTATATGTTTGGTTTTCATATAGTAAAAATAAACAAAAAGTGCTAGATGTCATATTTCCTGTCGGTGGAATTTTCCTTTTTGGTGACATTTTTTAATAATAACATGGAGAATTAAAAATAAATTATAAAAGCTTGATTACATTCACATTGTATGCACATTAATCTAAAACTGTTCAATATTTTATTTAAGATAATATGATATTAAACTAAAAAAAAATCATAAAAAATCTAAGCGAATGGTCACGGCGTCATTAGGCTGCCGAAATTTAAATTTGAATTTACCGCGTTTTATAATGTCGCGGACAACGAATGAGCGCATTCCAAATGGACGCGGTGTCCATGTTTGTGATTGGTGAGAAGAGAGACGCGGTGTCGGCCGTTGCTTCGGCGTTGCAAACTGATTATGGCATGTGCGTGCGTATAGTTGATACACTTTGTCATTTACCTGTGAGGCAATTAGGAGGTGAATCGTAAGTAAATTATTCTGCTTTTTGTAATAAACTTTCACGAATTAAGATATAATTCGTATCACCTGATGATTTTGCTGTTATATTAGTTATTAGAATGTATGAGAAATATAATGTGCATTTTTGTCATTTTCCTGTGGTCATTCTCCTGTTATTTTCTTGACAGGAAAATGACTCCGTGGCAGGAAAATGACAACACAAGGTAAGTAATGTTATTAATTTATTGTAATTTTGTTTCAGTGTGCAATAATTATGGCTCCAAAGAAAAAAACCCGAGAAGAAGTGTTAGAAAGAAAGCGAGAATTGGAGAAAATGAGATACCAACGAATTAAGAACGATAATGAAGAAAGAAACGCATTGAAACAAAAGAAGAAAGAATACTATTTAAAAAGAAAAGCGGAGGGTAAAATTAAAAACATTGCTGAATTAACTCCTCGGTGTAAAAGAGCCAAAAGAAAAGAGTGGCGAAAAAATACAGCAAAATATAGGGAAAAGAAAAAAAATCTTTGCTCAAAAATCCCTAAAATCGAATAAAGTGTATCGATTTGATAGTTATTATATAGATTTAACTTGGCTCTATTACTTAGACATCAATTATGTATAAAATACGACAAAAAATATATTTTTTTTTTGTAGTCGTTTTCGACCGATTATCAAATATTGACCCATTTAATACCAATCAAATTAAAAGTTTTTCACAAAATATTTATTAATCTGGAACTAACAAACGTATTAAAAATTCTTTTAAAATTTCTATGGGACAAGAACGTACATCGGACTTATCAATACAAAAAGAAGAACATGAGAAACTAAAATCATCTTCAGCTATAGATGATATAATAAATACTTTTGGCGGAAAAAGGCAAGAAAAATACCTATTTAAGTACCCAAATTCTTTTTGGTAAAAATGTCAAGACTCAACGGTGTAGGAGTCCATTCGTACCAAACATACAAACATTTGCTTTTATATGTACCATATAGATTATTTCCTGTGTAATTGTTCTGTACCTGTGAAGAAAAAGTCCGGGAGCTAAGCCATTGGCCAGCTAAAATTTCCGGGTAAGGCTACCAGCGTGTGGTGGCCATATACGAACCTTCATGTTCAGCTATGAGGAAGATTTCAAAGAAACTACCCAGTTGAGCGTCAGCGTGAAAGTTCTTCTTTATTCGTATCTGCTTCCGCTTTTTATACAAAATTTCTCTTACAAAATTCTTATGCTATTTCTTACAAATATGCTTAAATTATCAAAGTGCTTAACTAAACATGTCACAAGACAAACCGTTGTTCTTGATTACATCATAAATCGAACCCTGGGTCAAGTGGGTGATGAAATTCTTTATGCAATTTTTCTGACCCATAAAACTTTCATTGGTAACGATTATGTAAGTGTAAACAATGTCTCGGCCGTGGGTTATCGGCCTGTTGTGCTCATGTTGCACTTTTCGGCTCGGACGCATGAGACATGTAAACAATGCGGTCACAATTAGAAAATGTGTTCGAGTTGTTGATTTATGATATGGGGTTGATATCTTATGGTACAGCTATGCGCAGTACATCCTTCCCCTTTTTGTCTAGGACGCTTTGTTTCAGGACATGTCGTGACAATATTTTGCAGTGATGTATATAAATTGGTCTTTATCAATATTTTCTTAATCTATTGTTATGGATTTCTTTTATTTCTCCATTTATATTAAGTTTACTATTTACATTATTGGTTTCTACGACTACGCATGGTCCCTTGTAAGGTGGTTCCGTTTTTCTCTTATTTCCTATTTTTATTTTGACTCTATCTCCTACTCTTATTCTTAAAGGTCTACTAGTTTTGTCATAAACATTTTTTCTTTTGTTTTTTGCTGCTTCCAGCATAGCTTTTGCCAGCTCATGTGTTTGCTGCAATCTATATTTTACTTCATTAGCGTAGTTGTCTAAATTATAAATAGGAATTCTGCCTTGCTTAATTGCATCAGGTAATGCTGCAATTTTTCCGAATACTAGTTCAAAAGGTGATAAGTTAGTATCTGAATGTGGAGTTATGTTATACGAAAAAGTAAAGTAAGGTAACCATTCATCCCAATTATCATCCTTGCATATCTCCAACAGATATTCGTTTAAAACCCTATGGTTTCTTTCTACTGAACCCATGGTTTCATGATGAAAAGGTGTTGATGTGACGTGGTTTAATTTAAAAATTTTGCATATCTCTACGAACAAAGAGTTAACGAATTCTGTTCCCATGTCTGTTTTAATTTTTGTGAAAGAACCATATTTCAGGATAATTTTTTCAACTAGAATTTTAGCAATAGTTTTGGCTTCTTTATTCTCCATAGGAAATGCTTCAACGTATTTGGTTAGTTGACATTGACATGTTAATATGTATCTGAAGTATTTACTTTGTCTTAAGGGTCCTACGGTGTCTATTTCTAAGGTCTCAAAGCTTGTGCTAGGCGTATCTGTAATTACCATATGTTCTTTTGTATGTTTCATCACTTTGTTTAGTTTACATTGCTCACAATTATTTATATAACTTTTCACCATTTTGTTCATATTCTTCCAGCAGTATCGCTGTTTGATTTTATTGATTGTCCTCTTAATCCCTGTGTGTCCTCCAATGTGTGGTGTGTGTTGCGTGCGCTCACCTCGAGGGCCCGGCTAAAAGCACCTCGTCCGGTGGTATGCGGCAGCGAGAGCTGGCAGGCTAGCATTTGCGGTAGTGTGGGGGGGTTAGCCAAAAATGCCGCTCTGAGCCACCGGAACGGTCCACCATCAACACAAAAATTCTCTCGCGACGGGAGGCTGAAAAAAACAGCAAGGGGGGAAAAAAGAGGACGGTGCGGGAGGAACCCCTGTTCCTGCCCGTGATTGGCTCTCAGGGGGGGTTCGGGTGAAATTGAACCCCCACTAGGCCGTCGCCCCAACCACCCAGAACGACCTCCCCGCGGCCCAAAATTATTTTGGGGAGGTCCCTTTTGCTAAGCTTTTATCCTTAACTCATCGCGAATCTCGGCTGAAAATTAAAGAGAGAGCAGGGGACCAGAAGAAAGCTACCAGGACTTAACTAGACATTTTCTTTTTTTTTTTGAAGGAAATATTTTATTCAAAAAAACTAGGCAAAAAAACGGAATCAAGATATATCACTTAATTAAAATGGGATCAAAGCTTATAATGTTAAATAAAAACTTAAATTAATGAGATTTCAACTATTAAAATTGATGGGACACGTGGAAAAAAAATTTTTCTTGAATATACAAGTATTTTTGTTTAATTTTTTGTATCTTAAATTTTTCTTTCCCTTTTTTTTTTTTTTTTTTTCTTTTGAGAATAAGTACAAGGCGGGTCTCTTAACTTACGGTACCGGTTGGGCGCCTTCGTTGTCTCGGGTGTTGCGGCCGTTGACCATGCTGCTGCTAATGAAGACGGTGAAATCGGGCTGGTTCGTTCGCTACCCCCGGCCTCTTCTTTGGCCCCGACGTGGGGTAGGCTAACGGTTGTAATTTCGAGTTTAACCGATTATTTTTAAATTTTTATTAATTCATTGTGTTTGACAGAAAAATGTAGTGAATTGGTTTAATTTTAATGTACATAGTTAAGATTGACAGTATTTAGGCACAATTTATCAGAATTAGGGTTATTTCATAAGGGGTACAAAATGAAGTGATTTAACAAATCCGAACATTCTAACTTAACTTGACTGTGAACTTAGCGGCCACTTAACTTGGATTTACCTAACTTTTCGGGCAAGCGTTTTAGTTTTAACTGTTTCAAAAACCCCTTTTTTTTTTTTGTTCGCTTCACCTTCGTCACATTTTCATTATTATTCTCGATCCCCGAATCAGTTGGTTTTCTGTTTTATGAACGAATTTTCAATTAGTGTTACAGTTATATGCGCAAGTTAAAATTAATTGCAATCTCCCCTATTATTATATTTATTTTTTTTTTTATTCGTTGAGTTAAATATTTCTCCACGATTTCATGCAAACTAGCACTTTTTCCATCAGAACTTATGCGGCTGCAAGGCTTTCCTCATCTTGGAGAAGGACCCAACTTGCTTTGGGTTAAAACAATTTCACTCCAATTATCAACCTTTGCGAGTTAATATGAATTCAATATGACGCGCCGCTTCCTTGAATATATTTAGTACGAAGACTGAATACCGACTCAGACCTTTTCAGCACCCGAATTCAAAGAAACTCATCAACAAAATCTTCTTTTTCTTTTCTTTTTTTTTTTCTTCCTTTTTTTTTTTCTTTCTATTCGCACCAAAAAAATCGTGAGACCGTCCGGCTCCTTCCAATTTCCACAAGCAACTCCACTCCCAAATTTTTTCGCTCCTCCACCTCCTTTGATCCACGCGATCACGCCACCCGCGACCGTTATCCGTGCCCCGTTATCCTGCCGACGCACATCGCCCGCAGCGGCACTTCTCAGCGCGCGCGATGTGCGCCCGCCGAGCCAAACAGGCCGATGTCTCGTGTGCCCTTGCTGTTCAAGCGCCTTCTCGGTTCGCTCCCCATGCAAATTGTTGTAGGGTTTTCCGGACCGAGAGCTGTATGAAATTTTACGCCAGGATTTCTACCGCGGACCGGCCTGGTGCCGTTTGGGGAGGCGGAGACAGTGCAATTTTTGAAATTTTTAATTGCCTGTGATCTATTTTTAGCTCGGCTTCTCGGATCGGTGAGCAGTGCTTTACATTGGCGCCGGGGGTTTCAGGTAGAGATTTTCGGGGATCTGTCGAGCCGAAAGTCATAGGCGGCGTTGGCATTCAGCTTTCGCTGGTTGTAGGATTTCTTGCGTGGCTCGGGGAACGAATATTTTCCCTGACCACAACATGTGTCGTGGAATTCTTGAATTATCTCTAGTTGCCTTTCTTCGTTGCTTATTCTCTCAGGTGGTGTATTCTCAAATATTGATTTTTTTCCTTTATTATTTTGCTTTGAACTTCATTAAATGTTTCCTTGAATTTCTCGATGTTAATACTCTCAAATATTTTTTCTTTCTCTGATAAAGCTAGCTTTTGTATCCTGTTGTCAATCATTGCGAGTGACAGCTTCTCCAAGAGTAAATCTAATTTTAGATATGGTTTATCGCTGTACTCGATTGCAACTTCTTTTCTTCTTATGAATATATTTTTCTTTGCATTATATTTTCTTTGTAGGATATCCTCTTCATTGTTCACGAATCTTAAGATTTTGATCTTATTAATTTCTGAAATAGAAGCGCATTGATGGACGAATAGTTGGCCAGACGATTCTTCCTTGCTTTTATTTCTATCACGTGATTTTTTGTCATTTCGATTCTTTATAATCATTATTTCCTTTGGTACCATTTCTTTTAATATTTCTATATTTACTTTTATTTTTGAGAGCGCGTCTGCATTTGTGTTCAATGATCCTTTCTTATACACAATTTCAAAATCATATTCTGAGAGTTCCATCCTTATTCTTGTCATTTTAGATGACGGATTTTTGTGAGTAAATAAACTAACCAGTGGACGATGATTTGTGACTACTATAAATTTGCTTGATGTTCATTTCTGTGGATAGCTCTATTATTATTGTTATATGCATTGCTGTACCTTTTACCATGACAATTGTTCTGTTGCTGGAAATTGTTACGGTCTCTGTAGGAATTACTTCTTTGATAGTTAACAGGTCTATTATAATTCAACCTGTTCTGGTTGTATTGCATTCTGAAGATGGTTTGCTCTCCAGCCTTCGCTTGTTCTGATTCGATCTCTTGAGCTAGGTCTATAGCATCTGCATAGGTTTTCGGTCGGGTAGCATAAACAGTATATTTTATTGAATTTTTGAGCCCAGACTTAAATGTGTTTAGGGCAATTGCGTCATTCATTTTGACAATGACGTTCCGATTTTGTTCACCTTGTTCTGTGATTTGCAGACTGTTCAATTCGGCTATCAACGTATCGATTCTAGCAATGTAGTTCTGTAGTGATTTATCCCCTTGGTGAGTTTTTGCCAATTCATTCTGTATCTTAAGGGCATTCTTGTGGGGCTTGAAAGCTTTCGTCAGGGTGTCCTTGAATGATTTAAAGTCAGTGGGTTGTTGATCGTTTGCTATCCTCATTCGCGCTTTTTCAGTTAATTTTGTCTTTATGACGAATTTTATGAGCTTTGTATTGATTTCATCATGGAGATATTCAATTAGATTGATGAAATTGTTCATCTGTTGCTGATCCCCATCAAAGATTGGTATCAGTTTTGTGGCTGTTGAAATATCGAAAGCCATCTTGCTCGTTTTATTAGACAATGTTATGCTCGCAGTTGTTCGAGCTACTGTGTCTTGCTCGGAAGGATTTTCCTCAGGTATCAAATCTCTAGCTTCAGTTTCTAGTACTGAGCTGTCTAGTTTATCTTTAATTGCTTGAGTCTTGTTGTATATTAGTGACTCTAACTCCTTGTATCCAGCCTGGAATTTTCTTTTTAACGATTGGAGCTCAGTGCTGCTATTTATAAATAAATAAATAAATTAAATAACCTTAAATGTGTGACTCCTTAGTCCCTCGACACTGACCACTTCGCTTTCTTCCACACATAGCGAAAACACCTATCTCCCGTCGTCAGCAAAAGATCTGAAAATAGAAAAAAACACTAAGTACTATGTACACGCACACGTACACTACTACGTACCAAATACCTGGAATTAATAGCAACTAAGAAAACTATAATAATGGATTTGTCTCAAATAATCAGGCAGCGGCCGCCTTCATCGTTTTTTTGCCTGACAGTGACAACCCGCCAAGAATCGACCGCTATAAAATACCTCTGGACGTGTCAAACTACGAAGCCGAAGTAATGGCTATATAGAAAGCTCTTATTAGCTTTGCGACTACATCCATTCTCATCATTTCGGACTCGCGCGAGTAACGTTTATCGCACAAAGGGTCAAGAAAAAAAAATGAAATAAAATACAATAATTAATTCTGACAATTTTTATTATTATCACTTTGAAAGCTAATTACAAACTGAAACTCAAATTTTTCATCGGTTTTACTTATTGGCTACTTTTGCTGACCTAGCGTCTGATTTATTTCCGACCGACTAGCATGCATGAATTCTGATCGGTTTACGATTGCAGGTATATGACCTGCAATATGCAAGCGTCAGTGATTTATTAGCTGATTGGGCCGTAATTATTTGGGTGGCGATATAATATCGTAGCCTAGGATGTGGATGTAACTCCTCCGCCCTTAGAAGAGAGCGCCGGAAACAGGAACTGCAACTTTGTAGGTTCTGTTGAAGGAGCGGATGTTGTAACGCTGAAGCTACGTCTTTGATGTCTATAACTTAAGGCGGTTGCGATGGTCGTCAAAATTCCTAGTGCTGTTATGAGACTGAATGTTATGAGGTCCTTCTCCTTTGTGCTATCTTGGATAAGGTTTATAAGTTTTCTGTTTTGGAAATTAAAGTTTTGTAATTTTTGGAAGGTAAAATTTTGTTGGATTGTGGTGAAGTTTATTTTGTTAAAGAGAGTTGGATGAATGGTAATCTCATCCCAGAATCGTTTAGGTTGTCCCCTGTAGGTGATTCCGTTAACTTGGATCTCGCAGCCTTCGAATTTGATTAAGACGCTTCCTACTATGTTAGTTGGACTGAATGTGCAAGATGAGTTTATCGCTGTTTGCGGAACGTTGATGAGGAGTAAGTGATTGGGCTCGGGTTGATATATTTCCGGTGTTTCGTCTGCCATTCTCAGCTCGCAATCGGCTGGCCTATTTTGTATTAGATTTGCGATGCATCCTGAATTTTTCACGTCTTCTTGGTATGACGGTCTATTGCAATAGAAAATTTGCTCTATCTCTGGGCATCTTTCGTCTAGGAAGTGAATATCTTGAGGGTTCAGGATTACAAAGGGCTTGGTGATTATTTTCTTTGAATTTTGTATTGGAATTGGTATTACATGGAAAAGGGAGTACGTTTTATTGCGGACAATGGGGATTTGGATATTGAAGATTATACTAGTATCATTGTAGTATGCTTGAAGGCCTAAAAGTTCATAGAGATGTTGTTCTACTTCTATTTCGATTGTTTGATTTTTTAGTATGTTGAAAACTTCTGAAAGTTCATCGTGACTTAAGATTTGTTTTGAAATAACATTAAGTTTGGCCAGGACTATTGCTTCTGCTATATTTGACAGATGATTATGTACA
The DNA here is from genome assembly GCA_963969385.1 of Philonicus albiceps. Lineage (NCBI taxonomy): Eukaryota > Metazoa > Arthropoda > Insecta > Diptera > Asilidae > Philonicus > Philonicus albiceps. Next base: position 11,435 of record CAXAKG010000020.1, on the reverse strand, counting down.
ATATCAATATTATAATTTATTTGGTTTAAAATTTGGATGTTTTGAAGTAAGTTATATTGTTTCTTAATTTGATTATTAATGGATTCTTGACTATATTTCAAACTTTTGGTTATAAGCTCTTGCTGCGAATTTATGAAATTTGTTATATTTTCGAATCTTTCAATCATTTTATTATTTATATAAGATTGTTGATTTGCTTCAGATTTTAATTTGGATTGATTTGATAATAATGATTTAATCTCTTTATTTAATTTTTCTGCATCTCTTGCGTCCATGTTACCAGTGATAAATTTTATAACAGTGCCGAGTCCGTTTATTAATCCTCTCTTGGGTCGTTTTTTTGGGAGAAGTGTAGCCAATTGATTTTCTAGATCATTGAGTTTAATTTTTGTTGTTACGAGACCATTGAGATCATCAGTAGCATTAAAGTTGGTGATTGTCCTGCGTATTGAGCGTATCGTTCGTTCGTACATTTTTAGGTCAATAATATGTATTAGGTTGTTATGTCCCTCTATGATTCTGGCATTTCCTAGCTTAAGAGGAAGAAGTCCTTGATTGTTCCGTAGGTCGTGTAGCTGTAATTTCTGTCCCAGTATTGTCGGTAGTCTGTAATTGTAGTTTTCTTCTTTTGAGTTTAGCTTTGTGTAATTTTTGGTTGGTATGGGAGGTTATTGTAATTTTATTATTTTCCCTAACTTTTTGTTTCTTAAATCTAGGCGTTATCTTGTTCCTTCTACATTCTTTTCTGTAGACTGTTTCGTTTTCTTTAAACTCGATAGGGTCCTCTCTTTTTGAGTTTAATTTTTCAAGATTTTTATTGACTAAGTCTTCGACCTGTGCTCTTATCGTGGGGTACAGATTTCTTTGGAACGTATTTAATTTACTCAGGTATTCATGTTCTGAGTTAAATTGAAGATTTTGACAGAATTTAAAAGTTTTACCAGTGAACAGTTCAAAGGGAGAGTGCTTTGTAGCTGAATGAATTGCGCTATTATAAGTAATGAGTGTTTCTGATAATATCTCGTCGTGATTTAATTCGTATTTTGCTTCTTTATACTTGTGAAAGATTATACGGTAAATTTCGGTCAGTGTGGAGTGTAGGCGTTCCACTGGGGAATTACTGCTTGATTGTTGGAAAGAAGTTAGGTGTAGTTTGATGTCGTATTGGTCGCAAAAGTTTTTAAATATGTTCGCAGTGAACTCTGAACCTTGATCCGACACGATTTTTGATGGAATTCCATGTATACTCATAAAATGTTTAATTGATCTAACAATGTTTAGACTATTTCGAGCGTCTAGGGTATATGCGGCGGCAAATTTTGAAAATTTATCTATTAGTGTTAGGATCTGTTTATTGTTAATGGTGTATATGTCAATGTGGAGGATATCTAGGGGTTGTAGAGGTTGTTCTGGCTTTTCAAATTTCAGTTTCGGAGGGTTTCTATCGTATTTGAGTCTATTGCAGGTATCACAATTGTTTATGGTGGCAATTATTTTATTCTTTAAGAATGGGAAAAAGTATTGTCTTTTTAAATGCCTTAAGGTTTCGTTTATCCCTCGGTGGTTGTTCTTCATATGATAGTCGTATATCAATTTGTTTTGTTCGTCATTGTCTGTCACGTCAGTCAGGATATCGGTGCATCTTATTAATCTTAGCGCTTTGTTGTTGGAAAAGTACTTTGAATATGCGTTTTGGATGAGCTTGAAAGTATCATCGCTAGCGTAAATTGCAGATAGCTTGTTGGGGTTTAAATACTCTTTAAGTATCTGTGTTACGTTTTCCTCTGTAAAGGTAGGGGAACGGAAAGTTCGGCGATGTTTATTACGGAATATTACTTCTAGCGAAGTGGGAGGTTTTTTGTCCGTTTTCTCAAAAATGATTTGTAGGTTAAACTCGTTCAGTGGTCGTTCTGAGATGGGGATACCATCGTTCATATTTTCGACCGCTGAGTGAATAGTAGAAGTACTTTCATTACTTACAGGTGGATTTTGTTCGGTAATATTGCACTCGATTCGGTGGTGGTTAAGGTTTGTGGGAATTATAGTTCGGCTGAGGGCGTCTGCGTTTAAGTTCTGCTTACCCTTTTTATACACAATCTGATAGTCATACTCCTCAAGTTTCAATCGCCAACGTACCAATTTAGAATTCGGGTCCTTAAGACTCATTAACCAAGTTAATGGTTTATGGTCGGTTACAATTTTGAAGGATCTGCCAAATAAATACGGTCTGAAGTATTTAGTGGCCCAAACGATGGCTAGGAGTTCTTTTTCGATCGTAGAATAGTTAATTTCTGAATCTGTTAATGTTCTACTCGCATAACAGATAGGTAAATCTGATCCAATAGTACCCTGAGACAGGACAGCCCCGATAGCGAAATTGCTAGCGTCTGTAGTTAGGACAAAAGGTTTCTCAAAATCTGGGTATTGGAGAATGGGATCGTTCATCAATATGTTTTTGCACATCTGAAAGGCTTGAGTGTAGCGTTCGTTAAGATCTATCTTTCGACCCTTTTTTAAGCATTCGGTAAGTGGTTTGGTTAGTTTCGCGAAGTCCTTAATGAACTTGCGGTAATATCCTAACAATCCAAGAAAGCTTTTAATTTCTTTCTGAGTCCTAGGAATTGGAAACTCTTTAATTGCTCTAACTTTTTCCGGGTTTGGTTTCACTCCTTCAGTTGTCACAATATGACCTAGGAAAGCAATTTCCTTATGGAGGAACTCAGATTTGTCGAGCTGAACTTTGAGGTTTGCTTCGCGAAGTTTTTGGAAGACTTTTTCTAAGTTTTCTCCGTGCTCCTGGAGCGAAGTGGAGAAGATGATTATATCATCTAGGTATACCAAACAGATCTTACCCTGTAAGTCTTGGAGAACATTGTCCATTACTCATTGGAATGTGGACGGGGCGTTTTTAAAGCCAAAGGACATTCGGATGTATTCATAATGACCCCCTTCTACGGTGAAAGCCGTTTTTTCTATGTCTCGTGGATCCATTTCTATTTGGTGGAATCCACTTGCGAGATCTAATGTTGTGAAGTACATACTTTTCCCTAACTTGTCTAGTATATCGGTGATATTAGGAAGAGGATAACGATCGCCGATAGTTTTTTCATTCAACTTACGGTAATCTATTACCATTCTCCATTTTTGCTTTCCGCTCGCGTCCTTTTTTTTTGGAACGATCCAGACTGGTGAACTCCAAGGTGAGTAGCTCGGCCGAATAATGTTTTGGGCCAGCATGTCACTAATTTGTTTCCGAACCTCTTCCTTGTGGATGTACGGGTAACGATAGGACTTTGTGTATATGGGTATGTCATCAGTGGTTTGAATTCGGTGTTTGTTCTCGTTCGTGAAACTCAATTCTTCACCTTCCTTCAGAAAAATATCATCGAATTTCCTGCAAATTCTCTCAGCCAATGCTTTCTCTTCTTTGTTTAGGTGAGAAGTGCGGATTAATTGCGCTATATCTTTTCCCGATTCTAGTTGGTTTAATTGCGGGGGTTCAATGTTGAAATTATTTATTTCAATAAATTTTGTTGCAGGAAATGGGTCTACCTTTAGGGGTTGTTCGAGGAATATTTCTTGATCTCTATTGGATGTATTTATTATTTCCATCGAACTGTACCAGTCTCTTGAGGAATAAATTCCTTCTGGTATAAAAACTTTGGGTTTAATTTCCGTTTTTCGAGTGTAGAAATCCCCATTCTCGATGTCAACGGGTAGTTTTACAATTAATTTGGAGTTTGTTGGGATTAAGTATTTTTTGGACATGAAATTTGGCTTAAACAGAAGAGGTAGGGTTGAGTTTTTTGTTCTTAGTATTTTATTACTAAGATCCACTGTGGCTCCGAGTTCTGACAGTTTATCAAGCCCTAACAATCCGTCGAAATAACCGTGGAATTTAAAGATCAAGAAGCGAGTTTCTCCAGGCTGCCTAAACTCAATAAAATTTGGAAGGTTTATTTCTTTATTGAGTGTGTGTTTGTTTAGAATGGTATTAATTACTATCGGATCTGTTTCGGTGAAATCTTCGGGTTGAAGAAACTCGGGGTTTATGAATGAAGATGAAGCACCTGTATCGATTAAAAATTTTAATGGTCTGCCGAATGGAGAGGATATATTTATGTAAGGGAGAACAGATCCGTGTTTATTTATATCTAGGTATCCGAAGGGTTCATCGAGGCTCCTATTGGAAAAATTGAATCATCGATCTCATGTTGCGTATTTACTTCGCTATTATGAGATTGATAATTTCCTTCGGGAGGCTGTTCGTAAACATATTGGGTGTCTTCGGGCTCATAGGTTGGACTCACATACTGATTTTCGTAGTAGCGATCTAATTCCTGGTAGTTTGTATCTATGTTGTCGGTATAAGGTACGCAATTCACGTTGAATAATTCTTTGTTACTCGAATTTTGTGGTCTGAAAGAATTCCCCTGTTGTTGACGGTTTTGACGAGAATTGCCTGAACTAGTATCCATAGGCTCCGGTTTAGGTAGATTTGAATTATTTGTTCTTATAGGAAATGAATTTTGCCTTGGTTGTGTTTGGTAAGAGGTGAATGTGCGTTGGGGTCGAGACGAGAAAATTTGATTTTGCAAGGGTTGTGAAGGTCTAGGGAAAAATGTTGGGGTATTAGAGCTATGAATGCGATTACTGAAATTAAGACTGTGTTGATTGAACGGTTTATTGAAATTTTGCAAATTTGGGGCCCTGTTCATTGTGAACGGGTTGTTTCGTGGTGGAAAATTTTCTGGAGGGGATGGTCTAACCAGAGGAAGTGTTTTGTTAGGAAGATTATGTGTCTTGTTGTCAATTCTAGAATGATCATATCTTGCATATGATATGTTCTGCTCTTTTATGCAGTATGAAAATGCGACAGCAAGCGTTTCCGGTTTCATGGCTCTTATCGTTGAGCCTAAGGGTTCTTTAAGTCCTGATAGGAAAGCGTTAAGGCACATTTCTGTGTACAAGTCGCGTTTTGCTTTAATAACGTTTGCCTCAGTTTCGTGTATTTGGACGTGGTTTGTCATTGTCGCGAGAATTTCAATGATTTCACTATAGAAACGTTCTACTGTTTTGCTTTGTTGTTTGATACCATGCAAATCTCGGATTAGTGAAGTTTCATTTCGTTTGTCCGAATAATGAAGGATTAAATTCTGTTTTATTTGGGTCCAGTCTAACTGGGTCCCGTACATGTTTAAAACTTCATTAGCTGGTCCGGTAATTTTGTTTCTTATTGCTCTGAGAAGAAGGCTGCCATAAGCGGTGCCTTCTGTACAAGCAATAAGAGAACGAATTTCTTCGACATTATTTAGGAATTCAAATAACAACCTCGGATTACCGTCAAAGTGAGGTAGATCTTTAATCGCATCCGGCACTCTTAACGATTGAAAAATATCACTGGGTGTTATGATTTGCGCATTTGCACTCCCGGGTTGAGCCATCTCGATTTTATCAATTATTGAAAGATCCGGAGATATAATTTTTTGAGCGATATTTGTGTTTGAAATATTATCAATTCTCACTTGTTTTGCTTCACTTGCTAATGCACTATTAATTTCAAGATCACTCTCCTGGTCACTTTCGTGTAGTGTTTCCAAAGAAAGAAATCTTCCTAACCTATTGTATGGTTTAGTTCTTAATTTTATCTTATTTGTATTATTTCTTAGTGGCATCTACAATAATATTTAAGGTATAGGATTGGAAAAAGGAGATATTCACTTACAGTAATGTTGCAAAAATAATTTTCATCTTCCTTTATTGCTAAGATTCTAATGATGTCCCTTCGTTGAATTAGGTTTCCAACGATGTCCCTTCGTTGAGTGTGGTTTCCAACGATGTCCCTTCGTTGAGTGTGGTTCTTTGGCGATTCTCCTGAAGTTGCAGCAACGATTTGCCTTCGTTGGTTAACACAACTTTTATTATAACTCCGTCGCGAATTCAGTTCTGCGTACCGATCGATAAACCGTCGATTAGTTTTCGGAACTTAGTTCGATTTACGGGTTAAGAAGAATTCGCCCCGACTGCGCCAGTAACGTTTATCGCACAAAGGGTAAAAAAAAAAAAAATGAAATAAAATACAATAATTAATTCTGACAATTTTTATTATTATCACTTTGAAAGCTAATTACAAACTGAAACTCAAATTTTTCATCGGTTTTACTTATTGGCTACTTTTGCTGACCTAGCGTCTGATTTATTTCCGACCGACTAGCATGCATGAATTCTGATCGGTTTACGATTGCAGGTATATGACCTGCAATATGCAAGCGTCAGTGATTTATTAGCTGATTGGGCCGTAATTATTTGGGTGGCGATATAATATCGTAGCCTAGGATGTGGATGTAACTCGCGCTATATTCGAGGCCATAAATAACTCCAGATGTAAGAAGCCACTCAGAAAATGATGATACGGGCTAAACACCTGGAACTAATAGCAATGACGAAAACTTACGACAAAAATCTGCACTGGTGGATCCGTCTCGAGTATTCTCCCATCCTATCGTATTTTCGCTTGACAGTAACCAAAGATCATGAATTACTAGATGGGACACTCTCTATACAAGCCCAAAGCTCTAACCCATATGCAATTTCTAAAACTGCCTGGGGTAAATTTTTCCATTAGAGAAAGTAGCAAAGAATTACTGCTTTCTATGCCTTATCTAAATTCCAATAAGAACGAAAGAAATAAGAATAAGCAGCCAAAAATTCTCATCTACAGCACTTACAGTGTAGGCAATAAAATGCAGCGTTTTTTTACCATGCATTTTTAAAGGCGGGCCAATCTGTCGGGCTCGCCTGTGTGCCTCTGCATAGATGGTGTTAGTGCCGTCCCCAGGCAATGTTCAAGCATAGGGAAATCCTGAATTGAGAATGGGGAACAGGCAGGTAGCACACTCAGAGCATGTATACGAATGCGGGCTGCTTGAATTTTTTCACTGTGCAATTTTAAAGGCGACCCAATCCTATTTAAACGTGTGCGCTGCTCCGGCTGGCGAAACTTATAGGGTGATATTGATATTGTTAGCGACGTTTTACAATTTGAGAAATTCTTTTTTAAAAAAGAACGTTACATTTTTGCAAGAAATTTAATTAATAATAGTTTGTTTTAAAAAAATGGGTAAACACCACATAAAATGTTTGGCATGTGGGAATGAGCAAGACAATAATTGGATATTAAAGTATTTTAAAATACCGCAGGATAAAAAAAGGTTTATATAATTTTTAAAATATCTAGTAGGGTAGAAATTTAATAATTGTTGTAGTTTTTACAAATTATTATATAATTTGAGCAGAAGAAAATTTCATATGCTCAAATACAAATAATTATACCCTTGTTTTTATATAAATTGTTCTACAAAGCAACATTATTTTGAATAACTTTTGCTTAACTCAATTTGTTAATATAGTTGAATTTTACTGAAGTTATGAAATTTAATTTTATACCTGATGACTTTTGTTTGAATATCTAATTATATTACAGAAGGGAAATTTGGTTAACAAATTTAAACAGAACTGAATTAATTAATGAGAATATTTCGAGAGATATTCGAATATGTAAAAATCACTTCCATTATAAAATGTTTGGGAAATCAGGGCGCCGATTGAAGTGGAATGCGATCCCAAGTATAACAAGTGAAAGTTCTTTTGGAAATCAATTAAAGATTTCAGAGAATATTCAGTTAATTGATCCAAAAAGTCCACAAGGTATAAAAATATCTAAATAATTTAAAATTGAGTTGAGCAATAATTTGTAATCATTTAGGGACGCAAATTGCTGTAATTAGCAATCAAGGTTTTATAGACCAACTACCTGGAAGTTCTAAGGGAGGTTTAACGGCGGAACTACCTGAAACCTCTGCAGATGATTTGATGGATCAAATACCTGGAACCTCTACGGAAGTGTTAATGGAAGAATTACCTGTGGTTTCTTACGGTGACAATAATTCATTTAGATTTCCAACAACTAATTTATTTTTTCAAAAACGAAACGGGGAAATTATAGGTTTAGAAAACTATGGCGATCATAGGACAAGATTACCCGTAAAGTACGCGCTTGTAATAATGGTTAGAGGCGTTACTCATTGGTATCATCATTTGGTAGGATATTATTTCGTTAATATCCCTTGTCCAGCCAGAGTTTTAAAAAAAGTAATTTTTGAATGCATAGATAAATTATTAGCAGTAAATATGAGGCCGCGACTTATAATTTCCGACCAAGGCGGAAATTTTGTTGCTCTTAATAAGCTTTTAGGAGTTTCTGTTGAGATACCTTAGTAGGTAATAGGACGGTTGAGCGTGGGAAAATTTTTGGGTCCGTGGGAACTAAGTTTAACCTTGAGAAGACCCTGTGGTTTTCTTATCAGTAGTTTGTGGTTGTTGTGTGTCAGGTGTTATCTTTGTTATCTCTAGGGTGTCATCTTTATTAGCTCAAGGATGCTCAGGTGAGTGTTGGAAATAGTGACGTCATAGGGGATTCCATTTTGGTCTAGCTGTTTGCTAATTTTGTTTATGTTAGGTGGGGTATTTTGGCTGATTCATGTTAGATAATTAGCCGATCCCATACCCGAAGCCGATTCCGATTCCGATTCCGATTCCGATTTCGATACCGACACCTATCGATCGATCGATCGATCGAATGAATTAAATAGCAATTTTGCGGAGCAAGGATTGAACCGTGGCTCGCCAGTTTCTTAAAAGTCTTAGGTCTGTATGCTAGCCGTGGGGGCTATCAAGGCTTCTTGTCGTTGTTATTTAATTTGTGTATACATGCGCCTGAACGATCGAGCGATCTAAAAAATAGAATTTAATTTTCTTTCGGTTATGTTGATAAATACTATGTGTGAATGAATCGAAATAGCATGGCCGGCAGGTCGCTTGGTCGACTCCCCACAAGCCGAACGAGTGTAGATGAATATGATTGATAAGAGTTTGTTTGGTCTGCATTATTCTAACACAGGGGGCTAGCGAAAATTGGGCAGGCCGCTGATTCGAGCGCTGGTTTGTTCTTTTTTTGTATGGCAAATGGTATTGCTGGAGTTTATGTTCGCCTGGTATCGGGCGATGCCCTGGACGTACGATTTAATGAATAATAGCGCTTAAAATTCAGGTCATAAATAAAACAACCAAAAAGAATATTAATTAAATATCGAGAATCTATAAGGGGCACGATTATTAAATCAATATCGATAGCCTATAATAGGCATTTTCATCCCTCAACCGTGCATATCAAGTATACAATGCATCAATAATGATTAGAGAATATTTTGTTTTAATCGCGGAGTAGACAAATTTGAATATTGATTTATAATCGCTATATTTTCGTATATCTTCGTGAATAAATCGTTTCTATCCACGATCGCGAATAAATTTTCGTGAGGTGGGTTAATACAAAATATACCTATACGGCGGCGCTCAATCAGTCTTAATTGAATATTTCAAGTGTTCGGCCGTAAACAAATTATTGAAAGATGGAAAAATTCACTATTACAAAAGACAACATAACCTATATTAAAAGGTTCAATATAAAAGGCCGTAAAGTAGAGTTTAAAATCGCCCCTGTGCCCCAAAATGCGGAGCCCGTCTCGTGGGTTAAGGCTTCAGTGGAAGATATTGTTCAACATGCCGTAAAGGGACTCCTACCAAACGATCAGGTTGGGGTTACTTTCTGTGGAAACAGTTTTAAGGAGCGGGGGCCGGGTTGGTTGAATTTTAGACCTGCTTCGGAAATTACAATAGAAGATATCTGGGGAATGATTTCGAAAATATTTCAGAGCAACTCTGAAGGTACTTATATATATATATATATATATATATATATATATATATATATATATATATATATATATATATACAAGCTGTCAGTATACCAGATTTTTCATTGAATTTTTATTTAGGAATTAACACTGATACTTTTTGCCTGGGAGTCACCTCCGTTACTTTACCGCAAGGGCGAGGTAATAATCGGGCTAATAAATATAATACTTTTAATGAAGATGTGCAATGAGGAGAGGAATAGTAACTATAAATAACAAAGATGGGCTATGCCTACCAAGAGCTCTAACCGTTGCAATTGCAAATGTTGAGAAAGATCCTGATTACGCAGATGTTCGAAAAGATAGAGCAAAGCTTCAGACAAGAAGAACAGCAGAATTAATTAATAATGCAAAAATAACCATACCTGTTGAAGGAGCGGGAATACCGGAACTTCAATTGTTTCAAGATTTTTTGCAAAACTATACAATTACAGTTTATCAATATGGAACAAAGGGGAGAGAAGTTATGTTTGAAGGACGGGGTATTGGAAAGCGTTTAAATTTACTATTTCATAAAGGGCATTATAATATTATAATCTCGCTCACGGCAGCTTTTTGCTGTGTTTATTACTGTGAGCAATGTCATGTACCTTATAATACTAAGAATGATCATAGATGTGGAGGGACATGTCCTAGTTGCCAGCAATCACCTGAATGTTATAAAAATACACATGAAATCAAATGTTCAGATTGCAATCGAAGTTTCAGAGGTCAGCAATGCTTCGATAATCACAAAGCGTCTGGATCATTAAATAGGAAGACTGTGTGTGAACAAATTAAAAGATGCATGGCTTGTTTAAAAACATACAAAGCAGACAAAACACATATCTGCGGAGAATACTTTTGTAAAATATGTAACAAATATGTACCGCAAGGTCACTTATGTTTTATTCAAACTGATAAGAGGAATCCAAAACTTGATGATGTTTTATATATATTCTACGATCTGGAAACTCGGCAAGAAAAAACTGTTGGAGAAAAAGTACTCGGAGAAATCAAACAACACGAGCCAAATTTATGTGTTTTCCAGCAAAGATGTCATCAATGTTTAAATGATAATACTCTCTATTTCTGTCAAAAATGTAAATTTAGAGTTATAATCAAAAAAGAAGATGTTATAACGCAGTTTATGCAACATATTTTAAGAGTAAGAAAAGACTTTAAAAATGTAATCGTAATTGCTCATAACGGTCAGGCGTTTGATCATCAATTTATATTGAACTATATTTTACAAAATACAGATTTAAAACCAGAATTAATTATGCGAGGAACGAAAATTCTATTAATGCAGCTGGATAACGTCAAATTTTTAGATTCACTAAATTATTTTCCGATGCCCCTAGCGAAACTACCAAAGGCATTTGAGTTATCTTCAATATTAAAGAAAGGTTATTTTCCTCATTTGTTCAACCCGATGCAAAATGAAAATTATATTGGCACTTTACCAACGATAGAATATTATAGCCCTGATACAATGAAGCTAGATGAACGAGAGGGCTTTCTTAAATGGTATGAGGAACATAAAAATGATGAATTCAATATGCAGCGTGATATTATTGAATATTGTGTCAACGACGTGCAAATTTTGGCCGAAGCAAGTTTAAAATTTAGAAAATTGTT
>CAXAKG010000019.1:0-65519 GCA_963969385.1 Philonicus albiceps | reverse complement strand
CATTTGACATTTGACATTTGACATTTGACATTTGACATTTGACATTTGACATTTGACATTTGACATTTGACATTTGACATTTGACATTTGACATTTGACATTTGACATTTGACATTTGACATTTGACATTTGACATTTGACATTTGACATTTGACATTTGACATTTGACATTTGACATTTGACATTTGACATTTGACATTTGACATTTGACATTTGACATTTGACATTTGACATTTGACATTTGACATTTGACATTTGACATTTGACATTTGACATTTGACATTTGACATTTGACATTTGACATTTGACATTTGACATTTGACATTTGACATTTGACATTTGACATTTGACATTTGACATTTGACATTTGACATTTGACATTTGACATTTTTCATTTTACATTTGACATTTGACATTTTTCATTTGACATTTGACATTTGACATTTGACATTTGACATTTGACATTTGACATTTGACATTTGACATTTGACATTTGACATTTGACATTTGACATTTGACATTTGACATTTGACATTTGACATTTGACATTTGACATTTGACATTTGACATTTGACATTTGACATTTGACATTTGACATTTGACATTTGACATTTGACATTTGACATTTGACATTTGACATTTGACATTTGACATTTGACATTTGACATTTGACATTTGACATTTGACATTTGACATTTGACATTTGACATTTGACATTTGACATTTGACATTTTTCATTTTACATTTTTCATTTTACATTTTACATTTTACATTTTACATTTTACATTTTACATTTTACATTTTACATTTTACATACATTTGACATTTGACATTTGACATTTGACATTTGACATTTGACATTTGACATTTGACATTTGACATTTGACAGTTGACATTTGACATTTGATATTTGACATTTGACATTTGACATTTGACATTTGACATTTGACATTTGACATTTGACATTTGACATTTGACATTTGACATTTGACATTTGACATTTGACATTTGACATTTGACATTTGACATTTGACATTTGACATTTGACATTTGACATTTGACATTTTACATTTTACATTTTACATTCTACATTTTACATTTTACATTTTACATTTTACATTTTACATTTTACATTTTACATTTTACATTTTACATTTTACATTTTACATTTTACATTTTACATTTTACATTTTACATTTTACATTTTACATTTTACATTTTACATTTTACATTTTACATTTTACATTTTACATTTTACATTTTACATTTTACATTTTACATTTTACATTTTACATTTTACATTTTACATTTTACATTTTACATTTTACATTTTACATTTTACATTTTACATTTTACATTTTACATTTTACATTTTACATTTTACATTTTACATTTTACATTTTACATTTTACATTTTACATTTTACATTTTACATTTTACATTTTACATTTTACATTTTACATTTTACATTTTACATTTTACATTTTACATTTTACATTTTACATTTGACATTTGACATTTGACATTTGACATTTGACATTTGACATTTGACATTTGACATTTGACATTTGACATTTGACATTTGACATTTGACATTTGACATTTGACATTTGACATTTGACATTTGACATTTGACATTTGACATTTGACATTTGACATTTGACATTTGACATTTGACATTTGACATTTGACATTTGACATTTGACATTTGACATTTGACATTTGACATTTGACATTTGACATTTGACATTTGACATTTGACATTTGACATTTGACATTTGACATTTGACATTTGACATTTGACATTTGACATTTGACATTTGACATTTGACATTTGACATTTGACATTTGACATTTGACATTTGACATTTGACATTTGACATTTGACATTTGACATTTGACATTTGACATTTGACATTTGACATTTGACATTTGACATTTGACATTTAACATTTAACATTTAACATTTAACATTTTACATTTAACATTTAACATTTTACATTTTACATTTTACATTTTACATTTTACATTTTACATTTTACATTTTACATTTTACATTTTACATTTTACATTTTACATTTGACATTTGACATTTTTCATTTTACATTTTTCATTTTACATTTTACATTTGACATTTTACATTTGACATTTTACATTTGACATTTGACATTTGACATTTGACATTTGACATTTGACATTTGACAGTTGACAGTTGACATTTGACATTTGATATTTGACATTTGACATTTGACATTTGACATTTGACATTTGACATTTGACATTTGACATTTGACATTTGACATTTGACATTTGACATTTGACATTTGACATTTGACATTTGACATTTGACATTTGACATTTGACATTTGACATTTGACATTTGACATTTGACATTTGACATTTGACATTTGACATTTGACATTTGACATTTGACATTTGACATTTGACATTTGACATTTGACATTTGACATTTAACATTTAACATTTAACATTTAACATTTTACATTTTACATTTTACATTTTACATTTTACATTTTACATTTTACATTTTACATTTTACATTTTACATTTTACATTTTACATTTTACATTTTACATTTTACATTTTACATTTGACATTTTACATTTTACATTTTACATTTTACATTTTACATTTTACATTTTACATTTTACATTTTACATTTTACATTTTACATTTTACATTTTACATTTTACATTTTACATTTTACATTTTACATTTGACATTTGACATTTTTCATTTTACATTTTTCATTTTACATTTTACATTTTACATTTTACATTTGACATTTTACATTTGACATTTGACATTTGACATTTGACATTTGACATTTGACATTTGACAGTTGACAGTTGACATTTGACATTTGATATTTGACATTTGACATTTGACATTTGACATTTGACATTTGACATTTGACATTTGACATTTGACATTTGACATTTGACATTTGACATTTGACATTTTACATTTTACATTTTACATTTTACATTTTACATTTTACATTTTACATTTTACAGTTTACAGTTTACAGTTTACAGTTTACAGTTTACAGTTTACATTTGACATTTGACATTTGACATTTGACATTTGACATTTGACATTTGACATTTGACATTTGACATTTGACATTTGACATTTGACATTTGACATTTGACATTTGACATTTGACATTTGACATTTGACATTTGACATTTGACATTTGACATTTGACATTTGACATTTGACATTTGACATTTGACATTTGACATTTGACATTTGACATTTGACATTTGACATTTGACATTTGACGTTTGACATTTGACATTTGACATTTGACATTTGACGTTTGACATTTGACATTTGACATTTGACATTTGACATTTGACATTTGACGTTTGACATTTGACATTTGACATTTGACATTTGACATTTGGCATTTTTCATTTTACATTTTACATTTTTCATTTTACATTTTACATTTTACATTTGACATTTGACATTTGACATTTGACATTTGACATTTGACATTTGACATTTGACATTTGACATTTGACATTTGACATTTGACATTTGACATTTGACATTTGACATTTGACATTTTACATTTTACAGTTTACAGTTTACAGTTTACAGTTTACAGTTTACATTTTTCATTTTACATTTTTCATTTTACATTTTACATTTTTCATTTTACATTTTTCATTTTACATTTTACATTTTACATTTTACATTTGACATTTGACATTTGACATTTGACATTTGACATTTGACATTTGACATTTGACATTTGACATTTGACATTTGACATTTGACATTTGACATTTGACATTTGACATTTGACATTTGACATTTGACATTTGACATTTGACATTTGACATTTGACATTTGACATTTGACATTTGACATTTGACATTTGACATTTGACATTTTTCATTTTACATTTTTCATTTTACATTTTACATTTTACATTTTACATTTTACATTTTACATTTTACATTTTACATTTTACATACATTTGACATTTGACATTTGACATTTGACATTTGACATTTGACATTTGACATTTGACATTTGACATTTGACATTTGACATTTGACATTTGACATTTGACATTTGACATTTGACATTTGACATTTGACATTTGACATTTGACATTTGACATTTGACATTTGACATTTGACATTTGACATTTGACATTTGACATTTGACATTTGACATTTGACATTTGACATTTGACATTTGACATTTGACATTTGACATTTGACATTTGACATTTGACATTTGACATTTGACATTTGACATTTGACATTTGACATTTGACATTTGACATTTGACATTTGACATTTGACATTTGACATTTGACATTTGACATTTGACATTTGACATTTGACATTTGACATTTGACATTTGACATTTGACATTTGACATTTGACATTTGACATTTGACATTTGACATTTGACATTTGACATTTGACATTTGACATTTGACATTTGACATTTGACATTTGACATTTGACATTTGACATTTGACATTTGACATTTGACATTTGACATTTGACATTTGACATTTGACATTTGACATTTGACATTTGACATTTGACATTTGACATTTGACATTTGACATTTGACATTTGACATTTGACATTTGACATTTGACATTTGACATTTGACATTTTACAGTTTACAGTTTACAGTTTACAGTTTACATTTTACATTTTACAGTTTACATTTTACATTTTACATTTTACATTTTACATTTTACATTTTACATTTTACATTTTACATTTGACATTTGACATTTGACATTTGACATTTGACATTTGACATTTGACATTTGACATTTGACATTTGACATTTGACATTTGACATTTGACATTTGACATTTGACATTTGACATTTGACATTTGACATTTGACATTTGACATTTGACATTTGACATTTGACATTTGACATTTTACATTTTACATTTTACATTTTACATTTTACATTTTACATTTTACATTTTACATTTTACATTTTACATTTTACATTTTACATTTTACATTTTACATTTTACATTTTACATTTTACATTTTACATTTTACATTTTACATTTTACATTTTACATTTTACATTTTACATTTTACATTTTACATTTTACATTTTACATTTTACATTTTACATTTTACATTTTACATTTTACATTTTACATTTTACATTTTACATTTTACATTTTACATTTTACATTTTACATTTTACATTTTACATTTTACATTTTACATTTTACATTTTACATTTTACATTTTACATTTTACATTTTACATTTTACATTTTACATTTTACATTTTACATTTTACATTTTACATTTTACATTTTACATTTTACATTTTACATTTTACATTTTACATTTTACATTTTACATTTTACATTTTACATTTTACATTTTACATTTTACATTTTACATTTTACATTTTACATTTTACATTTTACATTTTACATTTTACATTTTACATTTTACATTTTACATTTTACATTTTACATTTTACATTTTACATTTTACATTTTACATTTTACATTTTACATTTTACATTTGACATTTGACATTTGACATTTGACATTTGACATTTGACATTTGACATTTGACATTTGACATTTGACATTTGACATTTGACATTTGACATTTGACATTTGACATTTGACATTTGACATTTGACATTTGACATTTGACATTTTACATTCTACATTTTACATTTTACATTTTACATTTTACATTTTACATTTTACATTTTACATTTTACATTTTACATTTTACATTTTACATTTTACATTTTACATTTTACATTTTACATTTTACATTTTACATTTTACATTTTACATTTTACATTTTACATTTTACATTTTACATTTTACATTTTACATTTTACATTTTACATTTTACATTTTACATTTTACATTTTACATTTTACATTTTACATTTTACATTTTACATTTTACATTTTACATTTTACATTTTACATTTTACATTTTACATTTTACATTTTACATTTTACATTTTACATTTTACATTTTACATTTTACATTTTACATTTGACATTTGACATTTGACATTTGACATTTGACATTTGACATTTGACATTTGACATTTGACATTTGACATTGACATTTGACATTTGACATTTGACATTTGACATTTGACATTTGACATTTGACATTTGACATTTGACATTTGACATTTGACATTTGACATTTGACATTTGACATTTGACATTTGACATTTGACATTTGACATTTGACATTTGACATTTTACAGTTTACAGTTTACAGTTTACAGTTTACATTTTACATTTTACATTTTACATTTTACATTTTACATTTTACATTTTACATTTTACATTTTACATTTTACATTTTACATTTTACATTTTACATTTTACATTTTACATTTTACATTTTACATTTGAACATTTGACATTTGACATTTGACATTTGACATTTGACATTTGACATTTGACATTTGACATTTGACATTTGACATTTGACATTTGACATTTGACATTTGACATTTGACATTTGACATTTGACATTTGACATTTGACATTTGACATTTGACATTTGACATTTGACATTTGACATTTGACATTTGACATTTGACATTTGACATTTGACATTTGACATTTGACATTTGACATTTGACATTTGACATTTTACATTTGACATTTTACATTTTACATTTTACATTTTACATTTTACATTCTACATTTTACATTTTACATTTTACATTTTACATTTTACATTTTACATTTTACATTTTACATTTTACATTTTACATTTTACATTTTACATTTTACATTTTACATTTTACATTTTACATTTTACATTTTACATTTTACATTTTACATTTTACATTTTACATTTTACATTTTACATTTTACATTTTACATTTTACATTTTACATTTTACATTTTACATTTTACATTTTACATTTTACATTTTACATTTTACATTTTACATTTTACATTTTACATTTTACATTTTACATTTTACATTTTACATTTTACATTTTACATTTTACATTTTACATTTTACATTTTACATTTTACATTTTACATTTTACATTTTACATTTTACATTTTACATTTTACAGTTTACAGTTTACAGTTTACAGTTTACAGTTTACATTTTTCATTTTACATTTTTCATTTTACATTTTACATTTTACATTTTACATTTGACATTTGACATTTGACATTTGACATTTGACATTTGACATTTGACATTTGACATTTGACATTTGACATTTGACATTTGACATTTGACATTTGACATTTGACATTTGACATTTGACATTTGACATTTGACATTTGACATTTGACATTTGACATTTGACATTTGACATTTGACATTTGACATTTGACATTTGACATTTGACATTTGACATTTGACATTTGACATTTGACATTTGACATTTGACATTTGACATTTGACATTTGACATTTGACATTTGACATTTGACATTTGACATTTGACATTTGACATTTGACATTTGACATTTGACATTTGACATTTGACATTTGACATTTGACATTTGACATTTTACATTTTACATTTTACATTTTACATTTTACATTTTACATTTTACATTTTACATTTTACATTTTACATTTTACATTTTACATTTGACATTTGACATTTGACATTTGACATTTGACATTTGACATTTGACATTTGACATTTGACATTTGACATTTGACATTTGACATTTTACATTTTACATTTTACATTTTACATTTTACATTTTACATTTTACATTTTACATTTTACATTTTACATTTTACATTTTACATTTTACATTTTACATTTTACATTTTACATTTTACATTTTACATTTTACATTTTACATTTTACATTTTACATTTTACATTTTACATTTTACATTTTACATTTTACATTTTACATTTTACATTTTACATTTGACATTTGACATTTGACATTTGACATTTGACATTTGACATTTGACATTTGACATTTGACATTTGACATTCGACATTCGACATTTGACATTTGACATTTGACATTTGACATTTGACATTTGACATTTGACATTTGACATTTGACATTTGACATTTGACATTTGACATTTGACATTTGACATTTGACATTTGACATTTGACATTTGACATTTGACATTTGACATTTGACATTTGACATTTGACATTTGACATTTGACATTTGACATTTGACATTTGACATTTGACATTTGACATTTGACGTTTGACATTTGACATTTGACATTTGACATTTGACGTTTGACATTTGACATTTGACATTTGACATTTGACATTTGACATTTGACATTTGACATTTGACGTTTGACATTTGACATTTGACATTTGACATTTGGCATTTTTCATTTTACATTTTTCATTTTACATTTGACATTTGACATTTGACATTTGACATTTGACATTTGACATTTGACATTTGACATTTGACATTTGACATTTGACATTTGACATTTGACATTTGACATTTGACATTTGACATTTGACATTTGACATTTGACATTTGACATTTTACATTTTACAGTTTACAGTTTACAGTTTACAGTTTACAGTTTACATTTTTCATTTTACATTTTTCATTTTACATTTTACATTTTACATTTTACATTTTACATTTGACATTTGACATTTTACATTTGACATTTGACATTTGACATTTGACATTTGACATTTGACATTTGACATTTGACATTTGACATTTGACATTTGACATTTGACATTTGACATTTGACATTTGACATTTGACATTTGACATTTGACATTTGACATTTGACATTTGACATTTGACATTTGACATTTGACATTTGACATTTGACATTTGACATTTGACATTTGACATTTGACATTTGACATTTGACATTTGACATTTGACATTTTTCATTTTACATTTTTCATTTTACATTTTTCATTTTACATTTTACATTTTACATTTTACATTTTACATTTTACATTTTACATTTGACATTTGACATTTGACATTTGACATTTGACATTTGACATTTGACATTTGACATTTGACATTTGACATTTGACATTTGACATTTGACATTTGACATTTGACAGTTGACATTTGACATTTGATATTTGACATTTGACATTTGACATTTGACATTTGACATTTGACATTTGACATTTGACATTTGACATTTGACATTTGACATTTGACATTTGACATTTGACATTTGACATTTGACATTTGACATTTGACATTTGACATTTGACATTTTACATTTGACATTTTACATTTTACATTTTACATTTTACATTCTACATTTTACATTTTACATTTTACATTTTACATTTTACATTTTACATGTTACATTTTACATTTTACATTTTACATTTTACATTTTACATTTTACATTTTACATTTGACATTTGACATTTGACATTTGACATTTGACATTCGACATTTGACATTTGACATTTGACATTTGACATTTGACATTTGACATTTGACATTTGACATTTGACATTTGACATTTGACATTTGACATTTGACATTTGACATTTGACATTTGACATTTGACATTTGACATTTGACATTTGACATTTGACGTTTGACATTTGACATTTGACATTTGACATTTGACGTTTGACATTTGACATTTGACATTTGACATTTGACATTTGACATTTGACATTTGACATTTGACATTTGACATTTGACGTTTGACATTTGACATTTGACATTTGACATTTGACATTTGGCATTTTTCATTTTACATTTTTCATTTGACATTTGACATTTGACATTTGACATTTGACATTTGACATTTGACATTTGACATTTGACATTTGACATTTGACATTTGACATTTGACATTTGACATTTGACATTTGACATTTGACATTTGACATTTGACATTTGACATTTGACATTTGACATTTGACATTTGACATTTGACATTTTTCATTTTACATTTTTCATTTTACATTTTACATTTTACATTTTACATTTTACATTTTACATTTTACATTTTACATTTGACATTTGACATTTGACATTTGACATTTGACATTTGACATTTGACATTTGACAGTTGACATTTGACATTTGATATTTGACATTTGACATTTGACATTTGACATTTGACATTTGACATTTGACATTTGACATTTGACATTTGACATTTGACATTTGACATTTGACATTTGACATTTTACATTTTACATTTTACATTTTACATTTTACATTTTACATTTTACATTTTACATTTTACATTTTACATTTTACATTTTACATTTTACATTTTACATTTTACATTTTACATTTTACATTTTACATTTTACATTTTACATTTTACATTTTACATTTTACATTTTACATTTGACATTTTACATTTTACATTTTACATTTTACATTTTACATTTTACATTTTACATTTTACATTTTACATTTTACATTTTACATTTTACATTTTACATTTTACATTTTACATTTTACATTTTACATTTTACATTTTACATTTTACATTTTACATTTTACATTTTACATTTTACATTTTACATTTTACATTTTACATTTTACATTTTACATTTTACATTTTACATTTTACATTTTACATTTTACATTTTACATTTTACATTTTACATTTTACATTTTACATTTTACATTTTACATTTTACATTTTACATTTTACATTTTACATTTTACATTTTACATTTTACATTTTACATTTTACATTTTACATTTTACATTTTACATTTTACATTTTACATTTTACATTTTACATTTTACATTTTACATTTTACATTTTACATTTTACATTTTACATTTTACATTTTACATTTTACATTTTACATTTTACATTTTACATTTTACATTTTACATTTTACATTTTACATTTTACATTTTACATTTTACATTTTACATTTTACATTTTACATTTTACATTTTACATTTTACATTTTACATTTTACATTTTACATTTTACATTTTACATTTTACATTTTACATTTTACATTTGACATTTGACATTTGACATTTGACATTTGACATTTGACATTTGACATTTGACATTTGACATTTGACATTTGACATTCGACATTTGACATTTGACATTTGACATTTGACATTTGACATTTGACATTTGACATTTGACATTTGACATTTGACATTTGACATTTGACATTTGACATTTGACATTTGACATTTGACATTTGACATTTGACATTTGACATTTGACATTTGACATTTGACATTTGACATTTGACATTTGACATTTGACATTTGACATTTGACATTTGACATTTGACATTTGACATTTGACATTTGACATTTGACATTTGACATTTGACATTTGACATTTGACATTTGACATTTGACATTTGACATTTGACATTTGACATTTGACATTTGACATTTGACATTTGACATTTGACATTTGACATTTGACATTTGACATTTGACATTTGACATTTGACATTTGACATTTGACATTTGACATTTGACATTTGACATTTGACATTTGACATTTTACATTCTACATTCTACATTTTACATTTTACATTTTACATTTTACATTTTACATTTGACATTTGACATTTGACATTTGACATTTGACATTTGACATTTGACATTTGACATTTGACATTTGACATTTGACATTTGACATTTGACATTTGACATTTGACATTCGACATTTGACATTCGACATTTGACATTTGACATTTGACATTTGACATTTGACATTTGACATTTGACATTTGACATTTGACATTTGACATTTGACATTTGACATTTGACATTTGACATTTGACATTTGACATTTGACATTTGACATTTGACATTTGACATTTGACATTTGACATTTGACATTTGACATTTGACATTTGACATTTGACATTTGACATTTGACATTTGACATTTGACATTTGACGTTTGACATTTGACATTTGACATTTGACGTTTGACATTTGACATTTGACATTTGACATTTGACATTTGACATTTGACATTTGACATTTGACATTTGACATTTGACATTTGACGTTTGACATTTGACATTTGACATTTGACATTTGACATTTGACATTTGGCATTTTTCATTTTACATTTTTCATTTTACATTTTACATTTTACATTTGACATTTGACATTTGACATTTGACATTTGACATTTGACATTTGACATTTGACATTTGACATTTGACATTTGACATTTGACATTTGACATTTGACATTTGACATTTGACATTTGACATTTGACATTTGACATTTGACATTTGACATTTGACATTTGACATTTGACATTTGACATTTGACATTTGACATTTGACATTTGACATTTTACATTTTACAGTTTACAGTTTACAGTTTACAGTTTACAGTTTACATTTTTCATTTTACATTTTTCATTTTACATTTTACATTTGACATTTGACATTTGACATTTGACATTTGACATTTGACATTTGACATTTGACATTTGACATTTGACATTTGACATTTGACATTTGACATTTGACATTTGACATTTGACATTTGACATTTGACATTTGACATTTGACATTTGACATTTGACATTTGACATTTGACATTTGACATTTGACATTTGACATTTGACATTTGACATTTAACATTTGACATTTGACATTTGACATTTGACATTTGACATTTGACATTTGACATTTGACATTTGACATTTGACATTTGACATTTGACATTTGACATTTGACATTTGACATTTTTCATTTTACATTTTTCATTTTACATTTTACATTTTACATTTTACATTTTACATTTTACATTTTACATTTGACATTTGACATTTGACATTTGACATTTGACATTTGACATTTGACATTTGACATTTGACATTTGACATTTGACATTTGACATTTGACATTTGACATTTGACAGTTGACATTTGACATTTGATATTTGACATTTGACATTTGACATTTGACATTTGACATTTGACATTTGACATTTGACATTTGACATTTGACATTTGACATTTGACATTTTACATTTTACATTTTACATTTTACATTCTACATTTTACATTTTACATTTTACATTTTACATTTTACATTTTACATTTTACATTTTACATTTTACATTTGACATTTGACATTTGACATTTGACATTTGACATTTGACATTTGACATTTGACATTTGACATTTGACATTTGACATTTGACATTTGACATTTGACATTTGACATTTGACATTTGACATTTGACATTTGACATTTGACGTTTGACGTTTGACATTTGACATTTGACATTTGACATTTGACATTTGACATTTGACATTTGACGTTTGACATTTGACATTTGACATTTGACATTTGACATTTGACATTTGACATTTGACATTTGACGTTTGACATTTGACATTTGACATTTGACATTTGGCATTTTTCATTTTACATTTTTCATTTTACATTTGACATTTGACATTTGACATTTGACATTTGACATTTGACATTTGACATTTGACATTTGACATTTGACATTTGACATTTGACATTTGACATTTGACATTTGACATTTGACATTTGACATTTGACATTTGACATTTGACATTTGACAGTTGACATTTGACATTTGATATTTGACATTTGACATTTGACATTTGACATTTGACATTTGACATTTGACATTTGACATTTGACATTTGACATTTGACATTTGACATTTGACATTTGACATTTGACATTTGACATTTGACATTTTACATTTTACATTTTACATTTTACATTCTACATTTTACATTTTACATTTTACATTTTACATTTTACATTTTACATTTTACATTTTACATTTTACATTTTACATGTTACATTTTACATTTTACATTTTACATTTTACATTTTACATTTTACATTTTACATTTTACATTTTACATTTTACATTTTACATTTTACATTTTACATTTTACATTTTACATTTTACATTTTACATTTTACATTTTACATTTTACATTTTACATTTTACATTTTACATTTTACATTTTACATTTTACATTTTACATTTTACATTTTACATTTTACATTTTACATTTTACATTTTACATTTTACATTTTACATTTTACATTTTACATTTTACATTTTACATTTTACATTTTACATTTTACATTTTACATTTTACATTTTACATTTGACATTTGACATTTGACATTCGACATTTGACATTTGACATTTGACATTTGACATTTGACATTTGACATTTGACATTTGACATTTGACATTTGACATTTGACATTTGACATTTGACATTTGACATTTGACATTTGACATTTGACATTTGACATTTGACATTTGACATTTGACATTTGACATTTGACATTTGACATTTGACATTTGACATTTGACATTTGACGTTTGACGTTTGACATTTGACATTTGACATTTGACATTTGACATTTGACATTTGACGTTTGACATTTGACATTTGACATTTGACATTTGACATTTGACATTTGACATTTGACATTTGACGTTTGACATTTGACATTTGACATTTGACATTTGGCATTTTTCATTTTACATTTTTCATTTGACATTTGACATTTGACATTTGACATTTGACATTTGACATTTGACATTTGACATTTGACATTTGACATTTGACATTTGACATTTGACATTTGACATTTGACATTTGACATTTGACATTTGACATTTGACATTTGACATTTGACATTTTACAGTTTACAGTTTACAGTTTACAGTTTACAGTTTACATTTTTCATTTTACATTTTTCATTTTACATTTTACATTTTACATTTTACATTTTACATTTTACATTTTACATTTGACATTTGACATTTGACATTTGACATTTGACATTTGACATTTGACATTTGACATTTGACATTTGACATTTGACATTTGACATTTGACATTTGACATTTGACATTTGACATTTGACATTTGACATTTGACATTTGACATTTGACATTTGACATTTGACATTTGACATTTGACATTTGACATTTGACATTTGACATTTGACATTTGACATTTGACATTTGACATTTGACATTTGACATTTGACATTTGACATTTGACATTTGACATTTTTCATTTTACATTTTTCATTTTACATTTTACATTTTACATTTTACATTTTACATTTGACATTTGACATTTGACATTTGACATTTGACATTTGACATTTGACATTTGACATTTGACATTTGACAGTTGACATTTGACATTTGACATTTGATATTTGACATTTGACATTTGACATTTGACATTTGACATTTGACATTTGACATTTGACATTTGACATTTGACATTTGACATTTGACATTTGACATTTGACATTTGACATTTGACATTTTACATTTTACATTTTACATTTTACATTTTACATTTTACATTTTACATTTTACATTTTACATTTTACATTTTACATTTTACATTTTACATTTTACATTTTACATTTTACATTTTACATTTTACATTTTACATTTTACATTTTACATTTTACATTTTACATTTTACATTTTACATTTTACATTTTACATTTTACATTTTACATTTTACATTTTACATTTTACATTTTACATTTTACATTTTACATTTTACATTTTACATTTTACATTTTACATTTTACATTTTACATTTTACATTTTACATTTTACATTTTACATTTTACATTTTACATTTTACATTTTACATTTTACATTTTACATTTTACATTTTACATTTTACATTTTACATTTTACATTTTACATTTTACATTTTACATTTTACATTTTACATTTTACATTTTACATTTTACATTTTACATTTTACATTTTACATTTTACATTTTACATTTTACATTTTACATTTTACATTTTACATTTTACATTTTACATTTTACATTTTACATTTTACATTTTACATTTTACATTTTACATTTTACATTTTACATTTTACATTTTACATTTTACATTTTACATTTTACATTTTACATTTTACATTTTACATTTTACATTTTACATTTTACATTTTACATTTTACATTTTACATTTTACATTTTACATTTTACATTTTACATTTTACATTTTACATTTTACATTTTACATTTTACATTTTACATTTTACATTTTACATTTTACAACGTCATAAACAGTGACGAATATATTCGTCATAACACATTTTAAAATTTTTTCTTGACGAATATCTTCGTCATAAACAGTGACGAATATATTCGTCATAACACATTTTACAATTTTTTCATGATGAATATTTTCGTCTTATACATTGACGAATATCTTCGTTATAAACAGTGACGAATATATTCGTCATAAAAAGTGACGAATATATGCGTCATAACACAACTTTTCATGACTAATATCTTCGACACATTTTACAATTTGTTCAACAAGACAAATCAAGCACATTTTGCAAATTAAGTAAGTTCAATTTTCAAAATGTACATTCTCTTGGAGTGAGTATTTGGGCTCAATAAAGTGGAAATATATAAAAAAAATGTTTATCAAAGAGAACTTAATTCTTAAAATATGTTCCTCTGGAGCGATTTTTCGGCTACAATAAAGAGGTAATAAAAACAAAATTTTTAGCATTAGAACCAGACAAATCAAGCACATTTTGCAAAATAAGTAAGTTCAATTTTCTAAACAATTGAAGAAAATAAAAAGTAATATAAGCCCTGCTGGAGCGATTTTGTGTGTTTAGTAAGATAGAAATGAAAAAAAAAAGAAAATTGGCAAAAAGATCTAATTTTTATATATTCGTCATAAAACATTTTACAATTTTTTCATGACGAATATATTCGTCAGAACACAGCATTTTACAATTTTTTCATGATGAATATCTTTATTTAACAAAAATCAAGCACATTTTGCAAAATAAGTAGTTCAATTTTCCGTACAATTGGAGAAATTAATTACTGATTTCTTAAAATAAGCCCTGCTAGAGCGATTTTCGGGGTTTAGTAAGATAGAAATGAAAAAAATAACATTGACAAAAAGATATGAGTTTTCAAAATACATCCGCTGGAGTATTTATTGGGCTCAAAAAGGTGCAAATATAAAAAAATAGTTTTATCAAAAAGAGTTGATTTCTTAAAATACGTTCCACTGGGACGATGTTTAGGCATTTTTAGCATTAAAAACCAGACAAATTGCAATATAAGTAAGTTCAATTTTTCATACAATTGCATAAATTAAAAACTGATTTTTTAAAATAAACCCTCCTGGAGCGATATTTTGTGTTTAGAAAGATATAAATGGAAAAAAAAATTGACAAAAAGATTTCATTTTTCAAAATACATCCAGTTGGAGTGAGTTTTTGGGCTCAATAAAGTGGAAATAAAAATAAAATTTTTATCAACAAGAACCAGACAAATGAAGCACTTTTTGCAAAATAATGGAAAAAAAAATTTGACAAAAAGAACTGATTTTTCAAAATATGTACATTCTCCTGGAGTGAGTATTTGGGCTCAATGTAAAATGTAAAATGTAAAATGTAAAATGTAAAATGTAAAATGTAAAATGTAAAATGTAAAATGTAAAATGTAAAATGTAAAATGTAAAATGTAAAATGTAAAATGTAAAATGTAAAATGTAAAATGTAAAATGTAAAATGTAAAATGTAAAATGTAAAATGTAAAATGTAAAATGTAAAATGTAAAATGTAAAATGTAAAATGTAAAATGTAAAATGTAAAATGTAAAATGTAAAATGTAAAATGTAAAATGTAAAATGTAAAATGTAAAATGTAAAATGTAAAATGTAAAATGTAAAATGTAAAATGTAAAATGTAAAATGTAAAATGTAAAATGTAAAATGTAAAATGTAAAATGTAAAATGTAAAATGTAAAATGTAAAATGTAAAATGTAAAATGTAAAATGTAAAATGTAAAATGTAAAATGTAAAATGTAAAATGTAAAATGTAAAATGTAAAATGTAAAATGTAAAATGTAAAATGTAAAATGTAAAATGTAAAATGTAAAATGTAAAATGTAAAATGTAAAATGTAAAATGTAAAATGTAAAATGTAAAATGTAAAATGTAAAATGTAAAATGTAAAATGTAAAATGTAAAATGTAAAATGTAAAATGTAAAATGTAAAATGTAAAATGTAAAATGTAAAATGTAAAATGTAAAATGTAAAATGTAAAATGTAAAATGTAAAATGTAAAATGTAAAATGTAAAATGTAAAATGTAAAATGTAAAATGTAAAATGTAAAATGTAAAATGTAAAATGTAAAATGTAAAATGTAAAATGTAAAATGTAAAATGTAAAATGTAAAATGTAAAATGTAAAATGTAAAATGTAAAATGTAAAATGTAAAATGTAAAATGTAAAATGTAAAATGTAAAATGTAAAATGTAAAATGTAAAATGTAAAATGTAAAATGTAAAATGTAAAATGTAAAATGTAAAATGTAAAATGTAAAATGTAAAATGTAAAATGTAAAATGTAAAATGTAAAATGTAAAATGTAAAATGTAAAATGTAAAATGTAAAATGTAAAATGTAAAATGTAAAATGTAAAATGTAAAATGTAAAATGTAAAATGTAAAATGTAAAATGTAAAAAGTAGCAGTGACGAATATATTCGTCATATAACGCAACTTTTCATGACGAATATCTTCGTTATAAACAGTGACGAATGTATTCGTCATAAACAGTGACGAATATATTCGTCATAAACAGTGACGAATATATTCGTCATAACACATTTTAAAATTTTTTCTTGACGAATATCTTCGTCATAAACAGTGACGAATATATTCGTCATAACACATTTTACAATTTTTTCATGATGAATATTTTCGTCTTATACAGTGACGAATATCTTCGTTATAACAGTGACGAATATATTCGTCATAAAAAGTGACGAATATATTCGTCATAACACAACTTTTCATGACTAATATCTTCGACACATTTTACAATTTGTTCAACAAGACAAATCAAGCACATTTTGCAAATTAAGTAAGTTCAATTTTCAAAATGTACATTCTCCTGGAGTGAGTATTTGGGCTCAATAAAGTGGAAATATATAAAAAAAATGTTTATCAAAGAGAACTTAATTCTTAAAATATGTTCCTCTGGAGCGATTTTTCGGCTACAATAAAGAGGTAATAAAAACAAAATTTTTAGCATTAAGAACCAGACAAATCAAGCACATTTTGCAAAATAAGTAAGTTCAATTTTCTAAACAATTGAAGAAAATAAAAAGTAATATAAGCCCTGCTGGAGCGATTTTGTGTGTTTAGTAAGATAGAAATGAAAAAAAAAAGAAAATTGGCAAAAAGATCTAATTTTTATATATTCGTCATAAAACATTTTACAATTTTTTCATGACGAGACATTTGACATTTGACATTTGACATTTGACATTTTTCATTTTTCATTTTTCATTTTACATTTGACATTTTTCATTTTTCATTTTACATTTTTCATTTTACATTTTACATTTTACATTTTACATTTTACATTTTACATTTTACATTTTACATTTTACATTTTACATTTTACATTTTACATTTTACATTTGACATTTGACATTTGACATTTGACATTTGACATTTGACATTTGACATTTGACATTTGACATTTGACATTTGACATTTGACATTTGACATTTGACATTTGACATTTGACATTTGACATTTGACATTTGACATTTGACATTTGACATTTGACATTTGACATTTGACATTTGACATTTGACATTTGACATTTGACATTTGACATTTAACATTTGACATTTTACATTTTACATTTTACATTTGACATTTGACATTTGACATTTGACATTTGACATTTGACATTTGACATTTGACATTTGACATTTGACATTTGACATTTGACATTTGACATTTGACATTTGACATTTGACATTTGACATTTGACATTTGACATTTGACATTTGACATTTGACATTTGACATTTGACATTTGACATTTGACATTTGACATTTGACATTTGACATTTGACATTTGACATTTTACATTTTACATTTGACATTTGACATTTGACATTTGACATTTGACATTTGACATTTGACATTTGACATTTGACATTTGACATTTGACATTTGACATTTGACATTTGACATTTGACATTTGACATTTGACATTTGACATTTGACATTTGACATTTGACATTTGACATTTGACATTTGACATTTGACATTTGACATTTGACATTTGACATTTGACATTTGACATTTGACATTTGACATTTTACATTTTACATTTTACATTTTACATTTTACATTTTACATTTTACATTTTACATTTTACATTTTACATTTTACATTTTACATTTGACATTTGACATTTGACATTTGACATTTGACATTTGACATTTGACATTTGACATTTGACATTTGACATTTGACATTTTACATTTTACATTTTACATTTTACATTTTACATTTTACATTTTACATTTTACATTTTACATTTTACATTTTACATTTTACATTTTACATTTTACATTTTACATTTTACATTTTACATTTTACATTTTACATTTTACATTTTACATTTTACATTTTACATTTTACATTTTACATTTTACATTTTACATTTTACATTTGACATTTGACATTTGACATTTGACATTTGACATTTGACATTTGACATTTGACATTTGACATTTGACATTCGACATTTGACATTTGACATTTGACATTTGACATTTGACATTTGACATTTGACATTTGACATTTGACATTTGACATTTGACATTTGACATTTGACATTTGACATTTGACATTTGACATTTGACATTTGACATTTGACATTTGACATTTGACATTTGACATTTGACATTTGACATTTGACATTTGACATTTGACATTTGACATTTGACATTTGACATTTGACGTTTGACATTTGACATTTGACATTTGACATTTGACGTTTGACATTTGACATTTGACATTTGACATTTGACATTTGACATTTGACATTTGACATTTGACATTTGACGTTTGACATTTGACATTTGACATTTGACATTTGGCATTTTTCATTTTACATTTTTCATTTTACATTTGACATTTGACATTTGACATTTGACATTTGACATTTGACATTTGACATTTGACATTTGACATTTGACATTTGACATTTGACATTTGACATTTGACATTTGACATTTGACATTTGACATTTGACATTTGACATTTGACATTTGACATTTGACATTTGACATTTGACATTTTACATTTTACAGTTTACAGTTTACAGTTTACAGTTTACAGTTTACATTTTTCATTTTACATTTTTCATTTTACATTTTACATTTTACATTTTACATTTTACATTTGACATTTGACATTTTACATTTGACATTTGACATTTGACATTTGACATTTGACATTTGACATTTGACATTTGACATTTGACATTTGACATTTGACATTTGACATTTGACATTTGACATTTGACATTTGACATTTGACATTTGACATTTGACATTTGACATTTGACATTTGACATTTGACATTTGACATTTGACATTTGACATTTGACATTTGACATTTGACATTTGACATTTGACATTTGACATTTTTCATTTTACATTTTTCATTTTACATTTTACATTTTACATTTTACATTTTACATTTTACATTTTACATTTGACATTTGACATTTGACATTTGACATTTGACATTTGACATTTGACATTTGACATTTGACATTTGACATTTGACATTTGACATTTGACATTTGACATTTGACAGTTGACATTTGACATTTGATATTTGACATTTGACATTTGACATTTGACATTTGACATTTGACATTTGACATTTGACATTTGACATTTGACATTTGACATTTGACATTTGACATTTGACATTTGACATTTGACATTTGACATTTGACATTTGACATTTGACATTTTACATTTGACATTTTACATTTTACATTTTACATTTTACATTCTACATTTTACATTTTACATTTTACATTTTACATTTTACATTTTACATGTTACATTTTACATTTTACATTTTACATTTTACATTTTACATTTTACATTTTACATTTGACATTTGACATTTGACATTTGACATTTGACATTCGACATTTGACATTTGACATTTGACATTTGACATTTGACATTTGACATTTGACATTTGACATTTGACATTTGACATTTGACATTTGACATTTGACATTTGACATTTGACATTTGACATTTGACATTTGACATTTGACATTTGACGTTTGACATTTGACATTTGACATTTGACATTTGACGTTTGACATTTGACATTTGACATTTGACATTTGACATTTGACATTTGACATTTGACATTTGACATTTGACATTTGACGTTTGACATTTGACATTTGACATTTGACATTTGACATTTGGCATTTTTCATTTTACATTTTTCATTTGACATTTGACATTTGACATTTGACATTTGACATTTGACATTTGACATTTGACATTTGACATTTGACATTTGACATTTGACATTTGACATTTGACATTTGACATTTGACATTTGACATTTGACATTTGACATTTGACATTTGACATTTGACATTTGACATTTGACATTTGACATTTTTCATTTTACATTTTTCATTTTACATTTTACATTTTACATTTTACATTTTACATTTTACATTTTACATTTTACATTTGACATTTGACATTTGACATTTGACATTTGACATTTGACATTTGACATTTGACAGTTGACATTTGACATTTGATATTTGACATTTGACATTTGACATTTGACATTTGACATTTGACATTTGACATTTGACATTTGACATTTGACATTTGACATTTGACATTTGACATTTGACATTTTACATTTTACATTTTACATTTTACATTTTACATTTTACATTTTACATTTTACATTTTACATTTTACATTTTACATTTTACATTTTACATTTTACATTTTACATTTTACATTTTACATTTTACATTTTACATTTTACATTTTACATTTTACATTTTACATTTTACATTTTACATTTTACATTTTACATTTTACATTTTACATTTTACATTTTACATTTTACATTTTACATTTTACATTTTACATTTTACATTTTACATTTTACATTTTACATTTTACATTTTACATTTTACATTTTACATTTTACATTTTACATTTTACATTTTACATTTTACATTTTACATTTTACATTTTACATTTTACATTTTACATTTTACATTTTACATTTTACATTTTACATTTTACATTTTACATTTTACATTTTACATTTTACATTTTACATTTTACATTTTACATTTTACATTTTACATTTTACATTTTACATTTTACATTTTACATTTTACATTTTACATTTTACATTTTACATTTTACATTTTACATTTTACATTTTACATTTTACATTTTACATTTTACATTTTACATTTTACATTTTACATTTTACATTTTACATTTTACATTTTACATTTTACATTTTACATTTTACATTTTACATTTTACATTTTACATTTTACATTTTACATTTTACATTTTACATTTTACATTTTACATTTTACATTTTACATTTTACATTTTACATTTTACATTTTACATTTTACATTTTACATTTTACATTTTACATTTGACATTTGACATTTGACATTTGACATTTGACATTTGACATTTGACATTTGACATTTGACATTTGACATTTGACATTCGACATTTGACATTTGACATTTGACATTTGACATTTGACATTTGACATTTGACATTTGACATTTGACATTTGACATTTGACATTTGACATTTGACATTTGACATTTGACATTTGACATTTGACATTTGACATTTGACATTTGACATTTGACATTTGACATTTGACATTTGACATTTGACATTTGACATTTGACATTTGACATTTGACATTTGACATTTGACATTTGACATTTGACATTTGACATTTGACATTTGACATTTGACATTTGACATTTGACATTTGACATTTGACATTTGACATTTGACATTTGACATTTGACATTTTACATTCTACATTCTACATTTTACATTTTACATTTTACATTTTACATTTTACATTTTACATTTTACATTTTACATTTTACATTTGACATTTGACATTTGACATTTGACATTTGACATTTGACATTTGACATTTGACATTTGACATTTGACATTTGACATTTGACATTTGACATTCGACATTTGACATTCGACATTTGACATTTGACATTTGACATTTGACATTTGACATTTGACATTTGACATTTGACATTTGACATTTGACATTTGACATTTGACATTTGACATTTGACATTTGACATTTGACATTTGACATTTGACATTTGACATTTGACATTTGACATTTGACATTTGACATTTGACATTTGACATTTGACATTTGACATTTGACATTTGACGTTTGACATTTGACATTTGACATTTGACGTTTGACATTTGACATTTGACATTTGACATTTGACATTTGACATTTGACATTTGACATTTGACATTTGACATTTGACATTTGACGTTTGACATTTGACATTTGACATTTGACATTTGACATTTGACATTTGGCATTTTTCATTTTACATTTTTCATTTTACATTTTACATTTTACATTTGACATTTGACATTTGACATTTGACATTTGACATTTGACATTTGACATTTGACATTTGACATTTGACATTTGACATTTGACATTTGACATTTGACATTTGACATTTGACATTTGACATTTGACATTTGACATTTGACATTTGACATTTGACATTTGACATTTGACATTTGACATTTGACATTTGACATTTGACATTTGACATTTTACATTTTACAGTTTACAGTTTACAGTTTACAGTTTACAGTTTACATTTTTCATTTTACATTTTTCATTTTACATTTTACATTTGACATTTGACATTTGACATTTGACATTTGACATTTGACATTTGACATTTGACATTTGACATTTGACATTTGACATTTGACATTTGACATTTGACATTTGACATTTGACATTTGACATTTGACATTTGACATTTGACATTTGACATTTGACATTTGACATTTGACATTTGACATTTGACATTTGACATTTAACATTTGACATTTGACATTTGACATTTGACATTTGACATTTGACATTTGACATTTGACATTTGACATTTGACATTTGACATTTGACATTTGACATTTGACATTTGACATTTTTCATTTTACATTTTTCATTTTACATTTTACATTTTACATTTTACATTTTACATTTTACATTTTACATTTGACATTTGACATTTGACATTTGACATTTGACATTTGACATTTGACATTTGACATTTGACATTTGACATTTGACATTTGACATTTGACATTTGACAGTTGACATTTGACATTTGATATTTGACATTTGACATTTGACATTTGACATTTGACATTTGACATTTGACATTTGACATTTGACATTTGACATTTGACATTTGACATTTTACATTTTACATTTTACATTTTACATTCTACATTTTACATTTTACATTTTACATTTTACATTTTACATTTTACATTTTACATTTTACATTTTACATTTGACATTTGACATTTGACATTTGACATTTGACATTTGACATTTGACATTTGACATTTGACATTTGACATTTGACATTTGACATTTGACATTTGACATTTGACATTTGACATTTGACATTTGACATTTGACATTTGACGTTTGACGTTTGACATTTGACATTTGACATTTGACATTTGACATTTGACATTTGACATTTGACGTTTGACATTTGACATTTGACATTTGACATTTGACATTTGACATTTGACATTTGACATTTGACATTTGACGTTTGACATTTGACATTTGACATTTGACATTTGGCATTTTTCATTTTACATTTTTCATTTTACATTTGACATTTGACATTTGACATTTGACATTTGACATTTGACATTTGACATTTGACATTTGACATTTGACATTTGACATTTGACATTTGACATTTGACATTTGACATTTGACATTTGACATTTGACATTTGACATTTGACATTTGACATTTGACAGTTGACATTTGACATTTGATATTTGACATTTGACATTTGACATTTGACATTTGACATTTGACATTTGACATTTGACATTTGACATTTGACATTTGACATTTGACATTTGACATTTGACATTTGACATTTGACATTTGACATTTTACATTTTACATTTTACATTTTACATTCTACATTTTACATTTTACATTTTACATTTTACATTTTACATTTTACATTTTACATTTTACATTTTACATTTTACATGTTACATTTTACATTTTACATTTTACATTTTACATTTTACATTTTACATTTTACATTTTACATTTTACATTTTACATTTTACATTTTACATTTTACATTTTACATTTTACATTTTACATTTTACATTTTACATTTTACATTTTACATTTTACATTTTACATTTTACATTTTACATTTTACATTTTACATTTTACATTTTACATTTTACATTTTACATTTTACATTTTACATTTTACATTTTACATTTTACATTTTACATTTTACATTTTACATTTTACATTTTACATTTTACATTTTACATTTTACATTTTACATTTTACATTTGACATTTGACATTTGACATTCGACATTTGACATTTGACATTTGACATTTGACATTTGACATTTGACATTTGACATTTGACATTTGACATTTGACATTTGACATTTGACATTTGACATTTGACATTTGACATTTGACATTTGACATTTGACATTTGACATTTGACATTTGACATTTGACATTTGACATTTGACATTTGACATTTGACATTTGACATTTGACGTTTGACGTTTGACATTTGACATTTGACATTTGACATTTGACATTTGACATTTGACGTTTGACATTTGACATTTGACATTTGACATTTGACATTTGACATTTGACATTTGACATTTGACGTTTGACATTTGACATTTGACATTTGACATTTGGCATTTTTCATTTTACATTTTTCATTTGACATTTGACATTTGACATTTGACATTTGACATTTGACATTTGACATTTGACATTTGACATTTGACATTTGACATTTGACATTTGACATTTGACATTTGACATTTGACATTTGACATTTGACATTTGACATTTGACATTTGACATTTGACATTTTACAGTTTACAGTTTACAGTTTACAGTTTACAGTTTACATTTTTCATTTTACATTTTTCATTTTACATTTTACATTTTACATTTTACATTTTACATTTTACATTTTACATTTGACATTTGACATTTGACATTTGACATTTGACATTTGACATTTGACATTTGACATTTGACATTTGACATTTGACATTTGACATTTGACATTTGACATTTGACATTTGACATTTGACATTTGACATTTGACATTTGACATTTGACATTTGACATTTGACATTTGACATTTGACATTTGACATTTGACATTTGACATTTGACATTTGACATTTTTCATTTTACATTTTTCATTTTACATTTTACATTTTACATTTTACATTTTACATTTGACATTTGACATTTGACATTTGACATTTGACATTTGACATTTGACATTTGACATTTGACATTTGACAGTTGACATTTGACATTTGACATTTGATATTTGACATTTGACATTTGACATTTGACATTTGACATTTGACATTTGACATTTGACATTTGACATTTGACATTTGACATTTGACATTTGACATTTGACATTTGACATTTGACATTTTACATTTTACATTTTACATTTTACATTTTACATTTTACATTTTACATTTTACATTTTACATTTTACATTTTACATTTTACATTTTACATTTTACATTTTACATTTTACATTTTACATTTTACATTTTACATTTTACATTTTACATTTTACATTTTACATTTTACATTTTACATTTTACATTTTACATTTTACATTTTACATTTTACATTTTACATTTTACATTTTACATTTTACATTTTACATTTTACATTTTACATTTTACATTTTACATTTTACATTTTACATTTTACATTTTACATTTTACATTTTACATTTTACATTTTACATTTTACATTTTACATTTTACATTTTACATTTTACATTTTACATTTTACATTTTACATTTTACATTTTACATTTTACATTTTACATTTTACATTTTACATTTTACATTTTACATTTTACATTTTACATTTTACATTTTACATTTTACATTTTACATTTTACATTTTACATTTTACATTTTACATTTTACATTTTACATTTTACATTTTACATTTTACATTTTACATTTTACATTTTACATTTTACATTTTACATTTTACATTTTACATTTTACATTTTACATTTTACATTTTACATTTTACATTTTACATTTTACATTTTACATTTTACATTTTACATTTTACATTTTACATTTTACATTTTACATTTTACAACGTCATAAACAGTGACGAATATATTCGTCATAACACATTTTAAAATTTTTTCTTGACGAATATCTTCGTCATAAACAGTGACGAATATATTCGTCATAACACATTTTACAATTTTTTCATGATGAATATTTTCGTCTTATACATTGACGAATATCTTCGTTATAAACAGTGACGAATATATTCGTCATAAAAAGTGACGAATATATGCGTCATAACACAACTTTTCATGACTAATATCTTCGACACATTTTACAATTTGTTCAACAAGACAAATCAAGCACATTTTGCAAATTAAGTAAGTTCAATTTTCAAAATGTACATTCTCTTGGAGTGAGTATTTGGGCTCAATAAAGTGGAAATATATAAAAAAAATGTTTATCAAAGAGAACTTAATTCTTAAAATATGTTCCTCTGGAGCGATTTTTCGGCTACAATAAAGAGGTAATAAAAACAAAATTTTTAGCATTAGAACCAGACAAATCAAGCACATTTTGCAAAATAAGTAAGTTCAATTTTCTAAACAATTGAAGAAAATAAAAAGTAATATAAGCCCTGCTGGAGCGATTTTGTGTGTTTAGTAAGATAGAAATGAAAAAAAAAAGAAAATTGGCAAAAAGATCTAATTTTTATATATTCGTCATAAAACATTTTACAATTTTTTCATGACGAATATATTCGTCAGAACACAGCATTTTACAATTTTTTCATGATGAATATCTTTATTTAACAAAAATCAAGCACATTTTGCAAAATAAGTAGTTCAATTTTCCGTACAATTGGAGAAATTAATTACTGATTTCTTAAAATAAGCCCTGCTAGAGCGATTTTCGGGGTTTAGTAAGATAGAAATGAAAAAAATAACATTGACAAAAAGATATGAGTTTTCAAAATACATCCGCTGGAGTATTTATTGGGCTCAAAAAGGTGCAAATATAAAAAAATAGTTTTATCAAAAAGAGTTGATTTCTTAAAATACGTTCCACTGGGACGATGTTTAGGCATTTTTAGCATTAAAAACCAGACAAATTGCAATATAAGTAAGTTCAATTTTTCATACAATTGCATAAATTAAAAACTGATTTTTTAAAATAAACCCTCCTGGAGCGATATTTTGTGTTTAGAAAGATATAAATGGAAAAAAAAATTGACAAAAAGATTTCATTTTTCAAAATACATCCAGTTGGAGTGAGTTTTTGGGCTCAATAAAGTGGAAATAAAAATAAAATTTTTATCAACAAGAACCAGACAAATGAAGCACTTTTTGCAAAATAATGGAAAAAAAAATTTGACAAAAAGAACTGATTTTTCAAAATATGTACATTCTCCTGGAGTGAGTATTTGGGCTCAATGTAAAATGTAAAATGTAAAATGTAAAATGTAAAATGTAAAATGTAAAATGTAAAATGTAAAATGTAAAATGTAAAATGTAAAATGTAAAATGTAAAATGTAAAATGTAAAATGTAAAATGTAAAATGTAAAATGTAAAATGTAAAATGTAAAATGTAAAATGTAAAATGTAAAATGTAAAATGTAAAATGTAAAATGTAAAATGTAAAATGTAAAATGTAAAATGTAAAATGTAAAATGTAAAATGTAAAATGTAAAATGTAAAATGTAAAATGTAAAATGTAAAATGTAAAATGTAAAATGTAAAATGTAAAATGTAAAATGTAAAATGTAAAATGTAAAATGTAAAATGTAAAATGTAA
The DNA here is from genome assembly GCA_963969385.1 of Philonicus albiceps. Classification (NCBI taxonomy): domain Eukaryota; kingdom Metazoa; phylum Arthropoda; class Insecta; order Diptera; family Asilidae; genus Philonicus; species Philonicus albiceps. The sequence continues at coordinate 35,357 of CAXAKG010000019.1, read as the reverse complement.
AATGTAAAATGTAAAATGTAAAATGTAAAATGTAAAATGTAAAATGTAAAATGTAAAATGTAAAATGTAAAATGTAAAATGTAAAATGTAAAATGTAAAATGTAAAATGTAAAATGTAAAATGTAAAATGTAAAATGTAAAATGTAAAATGTAAAATGTAAAATGTAAAATGTAAAATGTAAAATGTAAAATGTAAAATGTAAAATGTAAAATGTAAAATGTAAAATGTAAAATGTAAAATGTAAAATGTAAAATGTAAAATGTAAAATGTAAAATGTAAAATGTAAAATGTAAAATGTAAAATGTAAAATGTAAAATGTAAAATGTAAAATGTAAAATGTAAAATGTAAAATGTAAAATGTAAAATGTAAAATGTAAAATGTAAAATGTAAAATGTAAAATGTAAAATGTAAAATGTAAAATGTAAAATGTAAAATGTAAAATGTAAAATGTAAAATGTAAAATGTAAAATGTAAAATGTAAAATGTAAAATGTAAAATGTAAAATGTAAAATGTAAAATGTAAAATGTAAAATGTAAAATGTAAAATGTAAAATGTAAAATGTAAAATGTAAAATGTAAAATGTAAAATGTAAAATGTAAAATGTAAAATGTAAAATGTAAAATGTAAAATGTAAAATGTAAAATGTAAAATGTAAAATGTAAAATGTAAAATGTAAAATGTAAAATGTAAAATGTAAAATGTAAAATGTAAAATGTAAAATGTAAAATGTAAAATGTAAAATGTAAAATGTAAAATGTAAAATGTAAAATGTAAAATGTAAAATGTAAAATGTAAAATGTAAAATGTAAAATGTAAAATGTAAAATGTAAAATGTAAAATGTAAAATGTAAAATGTAAAATGTAAAATGTAAAATGTAAAATGTAAAATGTAAAATGTAAAATGTAAAATGTAAAATGTAAAATGTAAAATGTAAAATGTAAAATGTAAAATGTAAAATGTAAAATGTAAAATGTAAAATGTAAAATGTAAAATGTAAAATGTAAAATGTAAAATGTAAAATGTAAAATGTAAAATGTAAAATGTAAAATGTAAAATGTAAAATGTAAAATGTAAAATGTAAAATGTAAAATGTAAAATGTAAAATGTAAAATGTAAAATGTAAAATGTAAAATGTAAAATGTAAAATGTAAAATGTAAAATGTAAAATGTAAAATGTAAAATGTAAAATGTAAAATGTAAAATGTAAAATGTAAAATGTAAAATGTAAAATGTAAAATGTAAAATGTAAAATGTAAAATGTAAAATGTAAAATGTAAAATGTAAAATGTAAAATGTAAAATGTAAAATGTAAAATGTAAAATGTAAAATGTAAAATGTAAAATGTAAAATGTAAAATGTAAAATGTAAAATGTAAAATGTAAAATGTAAAATGTAAAATGTAAAATGTAAAATGTAAAATGTAAAATGTAAAATGTAAAATGTAAAATGTAAAATGTAAAATGTAAAATGTAAAATGTAAAATGTAAAATGTAAAATGTAAAATGTAAAATGTAAAATGTAAAATGTAAAATGTAAAATGTAAAATGTAAAATGTAAAATGTAAAATGTAAAATGTAAAATGTAAAATGTAAAATGTAAAATGTAAAATGTAAAATGTAGCAGTGATGAATATATTCGTCATATAAAATTTTACAATTTTTTCATGACGAATATATTCCTCATAACACATTTTACAATTTCTTCATGACGAATAACTTCGTCATAAACAGTGACGAATATATTCGTCATAACGCAACTTTTCATGACGAATATCTTCGTTATAAACAGTGACGAATGTATTCGTCATAAACAGTGACGAATATATTCGTCATAAACAGTGACGAATATATTCGTCATAACACATTTTAAAATTTTTTCTTGACGAATATCTTCGTCATAAACAGTGACGAATATATTCGTCATAACACATTTTACAATTTTTTCATGATGAATATTTTCGTCTTATACAGTGACGAATATCTTCGTTATAAACAGTGACGAATATATTCGTCATAAAAAGTGACGAATATATTCGTCATAACACAACTTTTCATGACTAATATCTTCGACACATTTTACAATTTGTTCAACAAGACAAATCAAGCACATTTTGCAAATTAAGTAAGTTCAATTTTCAAAATGTACATTCTCCTGGAGTGAGTATTTGGGCTCAATAAAGTGGAAATATATAAAAAAAAATGTTTATCAAAGAGAACTTAATTCTTAAAATATGTTCCTCTGGAGCGATTTTTCGGCTACAATAAAGAGGTAATAAAAACAAAATTTTTAGCATTAAGAACCAGACAAATCAAGCACATTTTGCAAAATAAGTAAGTTCAATTTTCTAAACAATTGAAGAAAATAAAAAGTAATATAAGCCCTGCTGGAGCGATTTTGTGTGTTTAGTAAGATAGAAATGAAAAAAAAAAGAAAATTGGCAAAAAGATCTAATTTTTATATATTCGTCATAAAACATTTTACAATTTTTTCATGACGAATATATTCGTCAGAACACAGCATTTTACAATTTTTTCATGATGAATATCTTTATTTAACAAAAATCAAGCACATTTTGCAAAATAAGTAGTTCAATTTTCCGTACAATTGGAGAAATTAATTACTGATTTCTTAAAATAAGCCCTGCTAGAGCGATTTTCGGGGTTTAGTAAGATAGAAAATGAAAAAAATAACATTGACAAAAAGATATGATTTTTCAAAATACATCCGCTGGAGTATTTATTGGGCTCAAAAAGGTGCAAATATAAAAAAATAGTTTTATCAAAAAGAGTTGATTTCTTAAAATACGTTCCACTGGGACGATGTTTAGGCATTTTTAGCATTAAAAACCAGACAAATTGCAATATAAGTAAGTTCAATTTTTCATACAATTGCATAAATTAAAAACTGATTTTTTAAAATAAACCCTCCTGGAGCGATATTTTGTGTTTAGAAAGATATAAATGGAAAAAAAAAATTGACAAAAAGATTTCATTTTTCAAAATACATCCAGTTGGAGTGAGTTTTTGGGCTCAATAAAGTGGAAATAAAAATAAAATTTTTATCAACAAGAACCAGACAAATGAAGCACTTTTTGCAAAATAATGGAAAAAAAAATTTGACAAAAAGAACTGATTTTTCAAAATATGTACATTCTCCTGGAGTGAGTATTTGGGCTCAATAAAGTGGAAATATAAAAAAAAATGTTTACCAAAGAGAACTTAATTCTTAAAATATGTTCCTCTGGAAATGTAAAATGTAAAATGTAAAATGTAAAATGTAAAATGTAAAATGTAAAATGTAAAATGTAAAATGTAAAATGTAAAATGTAAAATGTAAAATGTAAAATGTAAAATGTAAAATGTAAAATGTAAAATGTAAAATGTAAAATGTAAAATGTAAAATGTAAAATGTAAAATGTAAAATGTAAAATGTAAAATGTAAAATGTAAAATGTAAAATGTAAAATGTAAAATGTAAAATGTAAAATGTAAAATGTAAAATGTAAAATGTAAAATGTAAAATGTAAAATGTAAAATGTAAAATGTAAAATGTAAAATGTAAAATGTAAAATGTAAAATGTAAAATGTAAAATGTAAAATGTAAAATGTAAAATGTAAAATGTAAAATGTAAAATGTAAAATGTAAAATGTAAAATGTAAAATGTAAAATGTAAAATGTAAAATGTAAAATGTAAAATGTAAAATGTAAAATGTAAAATGTAAAATGTAAAATGTAAAATGTAAAATGTAAAATGTAAAATGTAAAATGTAAAATGTAAAATGTAAAATGTAAAATGTAAAATGTAAAATGTAAAATGTAAAATGTAAAATGTAAAATGTAAAATGTAAAATGTAAAATGTAAAATGTAAAATGTAAAATGTAAAATGTAAAATGTAAAATGTAAAATGTAAAATGTAAAATGTAAAATGTAAAATGTAAAATGTAAAATGTAAAATGTAAAATGTAAAATGTAAAATGTAAAATGTAAAATGTAAAATGTAAAATGTAAAATGTAAAATGTAAAATGTAAAATGTAAAATGTAAAATGTAAAATGTAAAATGTAAAATGTAAAATGTAAAATGTAAAATGTAAAATGTAAAATGTAAAATGTAAAATGTAAAATGTAAAATGTAAAATGTAAAATGTAAAATGTAAAATGTAAAATGTAAAATGTAAAATGTAAAATGTAAAATGTAAAATGTAAAATGTAAAATGTAAAATGTAAAATGTAAAATGTAAAATGTAAAATGTAAAATGTAAAATGTAAAATGTAAAATGTAAAATGTAAAATGTAAAATGTAAAATGTAAAATGTAAAATGTAAAATGTAAAATGTAAAATGTAAAATGTAAAATGTAAAATGTAAAATGTAAAATGTAAAATGTAAAATGTAAAATGTAAAATGTAAAATGTAAAATGTAAAATGTAAAATGTAAAATGTAAAATGTAAAATGTAAAATGTAAAATGTAAAATGTAAAATGTAAAATGTAAAATGTAAAATGTAAAATGTAAAATGTAAAATGTAAAATGTAAAATGTAAAATGTAAAAAGTAGCAGTGACGAATATATTCGTCATATAACGCAACTTTTATGACGAATATCTTCGTTATAAACAGTGACGAATGTATTCGTCATAAACAGTGACGAATATATTCGTCATAAACAGTGACGAATATATTCGTCATAACACATTTTAAAATTTTTTCTTGACGAATATCTTCGTCATAAACAGTGACGAATATATTCGTCATAACACACTTTACAATTTTTTCATGATGAATATTTTCGTCTTATACAGTGACGAATATCTTCGTTATAAACAGTGACGAATATATTCGTCATAAAAAGTGACGAATATATTCGTCATAACACAACTTTTCATGACTAATATCTTCGACACATTTTACAATTTGTTCAACAAGACAAATCAAGCACATTTTGCAAATTAAGTAAGTTCAATTTTCAAAATGTACATTCTCCTGGAGTGAGTATTTGGGCTCAATAAAGTGGAAATATATAAAAAAAATGTTTATCAAAGAGAACTTAATTCTTAAAATATGTTCCTCTGGAGCGATTTTTCGGCTACAATAAAGAGGTAATAAAAACAAAATTTTTAGCATTAAGAACCAGACAAATCAAGCACATTTTGCAAAATAAGTAAGTTCAATTTTCTAAACAATTGAAGAAAATAAAAAGTAATATAAGCCCTGCTGGAGCGATTTTGTGTGTTTAGTAAGATAGAAATGAAAAAAAAAAGAAAATTGGCAAAAAGATCTAATTTTTATATATTCGTCATAAAACATTTTACAATTTTTTCATGACGAATATATTCGTCAGAACACAGCATTTTACAATTTTTTCATGATGAATATCTTTATTTAACAAAAATCAAGCACATTTTGCAAAATAAGTAGTTCAATTTTCCGTACAATTGGAGAAATTAATTACTGATTTCTTAAAATAAGCCCTGCTAGAGCGATTTTCGGGGTTTAGTAAGATAGAAATGAAAAAAATAACATTGACAAAAAGATATGATTTTTCAAAATACATCCGCTGGAGTATTTATTGGGCTCAAAAAGGTGCAAATATAAAAAAATAGTTTTATCAAAAAGAGTTGATTTCTTAAAATACGTTCCACTGGGACGATGTTTAGGCATTTTTAGCATTAAAAACCAGACAAATTGCAATATAAGTAAGTTCAATTTTTCATACAATTGCATAAATTAAAAACTGATTTTTTAAAATAAACCCTCCTGGAGCGATATTTTGTGTTTAGAAAGATATAAATGGAAAAACAAAATTGACAAAAAGATTTCATTTTTCAAAATACATCCAGTTGGAGTGAGTTTTTGGGCTCAATAAAGTGGAAATAAAAATAAAATTTTTATCAACAAGAACCAGACAAATGAAGCACATTTTGCAAATTAAGTAAGTTCAATTTTCAAAATGTACATTCTCTTGGAGTGAGTATTTGGGCTCAATAAAGTGGAAATATATAAAAAAAATGTTTATCAAAGAGAACTTAATTCTTAAAATATGTTCCTCTGGAGCGATTTTTCGGCTACAATAAAGAGGTAATAAAAACAAAATTTTTAGCATTAAGAACCCATTTTGCAAAATAAGTAAGTTCAATTTTCTAAACAATTGAAGAAAATAAAAAGTAATATAAGCCCTGCTGGAGCGATTTTGTGTGTTTAGTAAGATAGAAATGAAAAAAAAAAGAAAATTGGCAAAAAGATCTAATTTTTATATATTCGTCATAAAACATTTTACAATTTTTTCATGTCGAATATATTCGTCATAAAAAGTGACGAATATATTCGTCATAACACAACTTTTCATGACTAATATCTTCGACACATTTTACAATTTGTTCAACAAGACAAATCAAGCACATTTTGCAAATTAAAATGTAAAATGTAAAATGTAAAATGTAAAATGTAAAATGTAAAATGTAAAATGTAAAATGTAAAATGTAAAATGTAAAATGTAAAATGTAAAATGTAAAATGTAAAATGTAAAATGTAAAATGTAAAATGTAAAATGTAAAATGTAAAATGTAAAATGTAAAATGTAAAATGTAAAATGTAAAATGTAAAATGTAAAATGTAAAATGTAAAATGTAAAATGTAAAATGTAAAATGTAAAATGTAAAATGTAAAATGTAAAATGTAAAATGTAAAATGTAAAATGTAAAATGTAAAATGTAAAATGTAAAATGTAAAATGTAAAATGTAAAATGTAAAATGTAAAATGTAAAATGTAAAATGTAAAATGTAAAATGTAAAATGTAAAATGTAAAATGTAAAATGTAAAATGTAAAATGTAAAATGTAAAATGTAAAATGTAAAATGTAAAATGTAAAATGTAAAATGTAAAATGTAAAATGTAAAATGTAAAATGTAAAATGTAAAATGTAAAATGTAAAATGTAAAATGTAAAATGTAAAATGTAAAATGTAAAATGTAAAATGTAAAATGTAAAATGTAAAATGTAAAATGTAAAATGTAAAATGTAAAATGTAAAATGTAAAATGTAAAATGTAAAATGTAAAATGTAAAATGTAAAATGTAAAATGTAAAATGTAAAATGTAAAATGTAAAATGTAAAATGTAAAATGTAAAATGTAAAATGTAAAATGTAAAATGTAAAATGTAAAATGTAAAATGTAAAATGTAAAATGTAAAATGTAAAATGTAAAATGTAAAATGTAAAATGTAAAATGTAAAATGTAAAATGTAAAATGTAAAATGTAAAATGTAAAATGTAAAATGTAAAATGTAAAATGTAAAATGTAAAATGTAAAATGTAAAATGTAAAATGTAAAATGTAAAATGTAAAATGTAAAATGTAAAATGTAAAATGTAAAATGTAAAATGTAAAATGTAAAATGTAAAATGTAAAATGTAAAATGTAAAATGTAAAATGTAAAATGTAAAATGTAAAATGTAAAATGTAAAATGTAAAATGTAAAATGTAAAATGTAAAATGTAAAATGTAAAATGTAAAATGTAAAATGTAAAATGTAAAATGTAAAATGTAAAATGTAAAATGTAAAATGTAAAATGTAAAATGTAAAATGTAAAATGTAAAATGTAAAATGTAAAATGTAAAATGTAAAATGTAAAATGTAAAATGTAAAATGTAAAATGTAAAATGTAAAATGTAAAATGTAAAATGTAAAATGTAAAATGTAAAATGTAAAATGTAAAATGTAAAATGTAAAATGTAAAATGTAAAAAGTAGCAGTGACGAATATATTCGTCATATAACGCAACTTTTCATGACGAATATCTTCGTTATAAACAGTGACGAATGTATTCGTCATGACGAATATATTCGTCATAAACAGTGACGAATATATTCGTCATAACACATTTTAAAATTTTTTCTTGACGAATATCTTCGTCATAAACAGTGACGAATATATTCGTCATAACACATTTTACAATTTTTTCATGATGAATATTTTCGTCTTATACAGTGACGAATATCTTCGTTATAACAGTGACGAATATATTCGTCATAAAAAGTGACGAATATATTCGTCATAACACAACTTTTCATGACTAATATCTTCGACACATTTTACAATTTGTTCAACAAGACAAATCAAGCACATTTTGCAAATTAAGTAAGTTCAATTTTCAAAATGTACATTCTCCTGGAGTGAGTATTTGGGCTCAATAAAGTGGAAATATATAAAAAAAATGTTTATCAAAGAGAACTTAATTCTTAAAATATGTTCCTCTGGAGCGATTTTTCGGCTACAATAAAGAGGTAATAAAAACAAAATTTTTAGCATTAAGAACCAGACAAATCAAGCACATTTTGCAAAATAAGTAAGTTCAATTTTCTAAACAATTGAAGAAAATAAAAAGTAATATAAGCCCTGCTGGAGCGATTTTGTGTGTTTAGTAAGATAGAAATGAAAAAAAAAAGAAAATTGGCAAAAAGATCTAATTTTTATATATTCGTCATAAAACATTTTACAATTTTTTCATGACGAGACATTTGACATTTGACATTTGACATTTGACATTTTTCATTTTTCATTTTTCATTTTACATTTGACATTTTTCATTTTTCATTTTACATTTTTCATTTTACATTTTACATTTTACATTTTACATTTTACATTTTACATTTTACATTTTACATTTTACATTTTACATTTTACATTTTACATTTGACATTTGACATTTGACATTTGACATTTGACATTTGACATTTGACATTTGACATTTGACATTTGACATTTGACATTTGACATTTGACATTTGACATTTGACATTTGACATTTGACATTTGACATTTGACATTTGACATTTGACATTTGACATTTGACATTTGACATTTGACATTTGACATTTGACATTTGACATTTGACATTTGACATTTGACATTTAACATTTGACATTTTACATTTTACATTTTACATTTGACATTTGACATTTGACATTTGACATTTGACATTTGACATTTGACATTTGACATTTGACATTTGACATTTGACATTTGACATTTGACATTTGACATTTGACATTTGACATTTGACATTTGACATTTGACATTTGACATTTGACATTTGACATTTGACATTTGACATTTGACATTTGACATTTGACATTTGACATTTGACATTTGACATTTGACATTTGACATTTGACATTTGACATTTGACATTTTACATTTGACATTTGACATTTGACATTTTACATTTTACATTTGACATTTGACATTTGACATTTGACATTTGACATTTGACATTTGACATTTGACATTTGACATTTGACATTTGACATTTGACATTTGACATTTGACATTTGACATTTGACATTTGACATTTGACATTTGACATTTGACATTTGACATTTGACATTTGACATTTGACATTTGACATTTGACATTTGACATTTGACATTTGACATTTGACATTTGACATTTGACATTTGACATTTGACATTTGACATTTGACATTTGACATTTGACATTTTACATTTTACATTTTACATTTTACATTTTACATTTTACATTTTACATTTTACATTTTACATTTTACATTTTACATTTTACATTTTACATTTTACATTTTACATTTTACATTTTACATTTTACATTTTACATTTTACATTTTACATTTTACATTTTACATTTTACATTTTACATTTTACATTTTACATTTTACATTTTACATTTTACATTTGACATTTGACATTTGACATTTGACATTTGACATTTGACATTTGACATTTGACATTTGACATTTGACATTTGACATTTGACATTTGACATTTGACATTTGACATTTGACATTTGACATTTGACATTTGACATTTGACATTTGACATTTGACATTTGACATTTGACATTTGACATTTGACATTTGACATTTGACATTTGACATTTGACATTTGACATTTGACATTTGATATTTGACATTTGACATTTGCCATTTGACATTTGACATTTGACATTTGACATTTGACATTTGACATTTGACATTTGACATTTGACATTTTACATTTGACATTTTACATTTTACATTTTACATTTTACATTTTACATTCTACATTTTACATTTTACATTTTACATTTTACATTTTACATTTTACATTTTACATTTTACATTTTACATTTTACATTTTACATTTTACATTTTACATTTTACATTTTACATTTTACATTTTACATTTTACATTTTACATTTTACATTTTACATTTTACATTTTACATTTTACATTTTACATTTTACATTTTACATTTTACATTTTACATTTTACATTTTACATTTTACATTTTACATTTTACATTTTACATTTTACATTTTACATTTTACATTTTACATTTTACATTTTACATTTTACATTTTACATTTTACATTTTACATTTTACATTTTACATTTTACATTTTACATTTTACATTTTACAGTTTACAGTTTACAGTTTACAGTTTACATTTTTCATTTTACATTTTTCATTTTACATTTTACATTTTACATTTTACATTTGACATTTGACATTTGACATTTGACATTTGACATTTGACATTTGACATTTGACATTTGACATTTGACATTTGACATTTGACATTTGACATTTGACATTTGACATTTGACATTTGACATTTGACATTTGACATTTGACATTTGACATTTGACATTTGACATTTGACATTTGACATTTGACATTTGACATTTGACATTTGACATTTGACATTTGACATTTGACATTTGACATTTGACATTTGACATTTGACATTTGACATTTGACATTTGACATTTGACATTTGACATTTGACATTTGACATTTGACATTTGACATTTGACATTTGACATTTGACATTTGACATTTGACATTTTACATTTTACATTTTACATTTTACATTTTACATTTTACATTTTACATTTTACATTTTACATTTTACATTTTACATTTTACATTTTACATTTGACATTTGACATTTGACATTTGACATTTGACATTTGACATTTGACATTTGACATTTGACATTTGACATTTGACATTTTACATTTTACATTTTACATTTTACATTTTACATTTTACATTTTACATTTTACATTTTACATTTTACATTTTACATTTTACATTTTACATTTTACATTTTACATTTTACATTTTACATTTTACATTTTACATTTTACATTTTACATTTTACATTTTACATTTTACATTTTACATTTTACATTTTACATTTTACATTTTACATTTTACATTTGACATTTGACATTTGACATTTGACATTTGACATTTGACATTTGACATTTGACATTTGACATTTGACATTTGACATTTGACATTTGACATTCGACATTTGACATTTGACATTTGACATTTGACATTTGACATTTGACATTTGACATTTGACATTTGACATTTGACATTTGACATTTGACATTTGACATTTGACATTTGACATTTGACATTTGACATTTGACATTTGACATTTGACATTTGACATTTGACATTTGACATTTGACATTTGACATTTGACATTTGACATTTGACATTTGACATTTGACATTTGACATTTGACATTTGACGTTTGACATTTGACATTTGACATTTGACATTTGACGTTTGACATTTGACATTTGACATTTGACATTTGACATTTGACATTTGACATTTGACATTTGACGTTTGACATTTGACATTTGACATTTGACATTTGGCATTTTTCATTTTACATTTTTCATTTTACATTTGACATTTGACATTTGACATTTGACATTTGACATTTGACATTTGACATTTGACATTTGACATTTGACATTTGACATTTGACATTTGACATTTGACATTTGACATTTGACATTTGACATTTGACATTTGACATTTGACATTTTACATTTTACAGTTTACAGTTTACAGTTTACAGTTTACAGTTTACATTTTTCATTTTACATTTTTCATTTTACATTTTACATTTTACATTTTACATTTTACATTTGACATTTGACATTTTACATTTGACATTTGACATTTGACATTTGACATTTGACATTTGACATTTGACATTTGACATTTGACATTTGACATTTGACATTTGACATTTGACATTTGACATTTGACATTTGACATTTGACATTTGACATTTGACATTTGACATTTGACATTTGACATTTGACATTTGACATTTGACATTTGACATTTGACATTTGACATTTGACATTTGACATTTGACATTTGACATTTGACATTTGACATTTGACATTTGACATTTGACATTTGACATTTTTCATTTTACATTTTTCATTTTACATTTTACATTTTACATTTTACATTTTACATTTTACATTTGACATTTGACATTTGACATTTGACATTTGACATTTGACATTTGACATTTGACATTTGACATTTGACATTTGACATTTGACATTTGACATTTGACATTTGACAGTTGACATTTGACATTTGATATTTGACATTTGACATTTGACATTTGACATTTGACATTTGACATTTGACATTTGACATTTGACATTTGACATTTGACATTTGACATTTGACATTTGACATTTGACATTTGACATTTGACATTTGACATTTTACATTTGACATTTTACATTTTACATTTTACATTTTACATTCTACATTTTACATTTTACATTTTACATTTTACATTTTACATTTTACATGTTACATTTTACATTTTACATTTTACATTTTACATTTTACATTTTACATTTTACATTTGACATTTGACATTTGACATTTGACATTTGACATTCGACATTTGACATTTGACATTTGACATTTGACATTTGACATTTGACATTTGACATTTGACATTTGACATTTGACATTTGACATTTGACATTTGACATTTGACATTTGACATTTGACATTTGACATTTGACATTTGACATTTGACGTTTGACATTTGACATTTGACATTTGACATTTGACATTTGACGTTTGACATTTGACATTTGACATTTGACATTTGACATTTGACATTTGACATTTGACATTTGACATTTGACATTTGACGTTTGACATTTGACATTTGACATTTGACATTTGACATTTGGCATTTTTCATTTTTCATTTGACATTTGACATTTGACATTTGACATTTGACATTTGACATTTGACATTTGACATTTGACATTTGACATTTGACATTTGACATTTGACATTTGACATTTGACATTTGACATTTGACATTTGACATTTGACATTTGACATTTGACATTTGACATTTGACATTTGACATTTTTCATTTTACATTTTTCATTTTACATTTTACATTTTACATTTTACATTTTACATTTTACATTTTACATTTTACATTTGACATTTGACATTTGACATTTGACATTTGACATTTGACATTTGACATTTGACAGTTGACATTTGATATTTGATATTTGACATTTGACATTTGACATTTGACATTTGACATTTGACATTTGACATTTGACATTTGACATTTGACATTTGACATTTGACATTTGACATTTGACATTTGACATTTTACATTTTACATTTTACATTTTACATTTTACATTTTACATTTTACATTTTACATTTTACATTTTACATTTTACATTTTACATTTTACATTTTACATTTTACATTTTACATTTTACATTTTACATTTTACATTTTACATTTGACATTTTACATTTTACATTTTACATTTTACATTTTACATTTTACATTTTACATTTTACATTTTACATTTTACATTTTACATTTTACATTTTACATTTTACATTTTACATTTTACATTTTACATTTTACATTTTACATTTTACATTTTACATTTTACATTTTACATTTTACATTTTACATTTTACATTTTACATTTTACATTTTACATTTTACATTTTACATTTTACATTTTACATTTTACATTTTACATTTTACATTTTACATTTTACATTTTACATTTTACATTTTACATTTTACATTTTACATTTTACATTTTACATTTTACATTTTACATTTTACATTTTACATTTTACATTTTACATTTTACATTTTACATTTTACATTTTACATTTTACATTTTACATTTTACATTTTACATTTTACATTTTACATTTTACATTTTACATTTTACATTTTACATTTTACATTTTACATTTTACATTTTACATTTTACATTTTACATTTTACATTTTACATTTTACATTTTACATTTTACATTTTACATTTTACATTTTACATTTTACATTTTACATTTTACATTTTACATTTTACATTTTACATTTTACATTTTACATTTTACATTTTACATTTGACATTTGACATTTGACATTTGACATTTGACATTTGACATTTGACATTTGACATTTGACATTTGACATTTGACATTTGACATTTGACATTCGACATTTGACATTTGACATTTGACATTTGACATTTGACATTTGACATTTGACATTTGACATTTGACATTTGACATTTGACATTTGACATTTGACATTTGACATTTGACATTTGACATTTGACATTTGACATTTGACATTTGACATTTGACATTTGACATTTGACATTTGACATTTGACATTTGACATTTGACATTTGACATTTGACATTTGACATTTGACATTTGACATTTGACATTTGACATTTGACATTTGACATTTGACATTTGACATTTGACATTTGACATTTGACATTTGACATTTGACATTTGACATTTGACATTTGACATTTTACATTCTACATTCTACATTTTACATTTTACATTTTACATTTTACATTTTACATTTTACATTTTACATTTTACATTTTACATTTGACATTTGACATTTGACATTTGACATTTGACATTTGACATTTGACATTTGACATTTGACATTTGACATTTGACATTTGACATTTGACATTTGACATTCGACATTTGACATTCGACATTTGACATTTGACATTTGACATTTGACATTTGACATTTGACATTTGACATTTGACATTTGACATTTGACATTTGACATTTGACATTTGACATTTGACATTTGACATTTGACATTTGACATTTGACATTTGACATTTGACATTTGACATTTGACATTTGACATTTGACATTTGACATTTGACATTTGACATTTGACATTTGACATTTGACGTTTGACATTTGACATTTGACATTTGACGTTTGACATTTGACATTTGACATTTGACATTTGACATTTGACATTTGACATTTGACATTTGACATTTGACATTTGACATTTGACATTTGACGTTTGACATTTGACATTTGACATTTGACATTTGACATTTGACATTTGGCATTTTTCATTTTACATTTTTCATTTTACATTTTACATTTTACATTTGACATTTGACATTTGACATTTGACATTTGACATTTGACATTTGACATTTGACATTTGACATTTGACATTTGACATTTGACATTTGACATTTGACATTTGACATTTGACATTTGACATTTGACATTTGACATTTGACATTTGACATTTGACATTTGACATTTGACATTTGACATTTGACATTTGACATTTGACATTTGACATTTGACATTTTACATTTTACAGTTTACAGTTTACAGTTTACAGTTTACAGTTTACATTTTTCATTTTACATTTTTCATTTTACATTTTACATTTGACATTTGACATTTGACATTTGACATTTGACATTTGACATTTGACATTTGACATTTGACATTTGACATTTGACATTTGACATTTGACATTTGACATTTGACATTTGACATTTGACATTTGACATTTGACATTTGACATTTGACATTTGACATTTGACATTTGACATTTGACATTTGACATTTAACATTTGACATTTGACATTTGACATTTGACATTTGACATTTGACATTTGACATTTGACATTTGACATTTGACATTTGACATTTGACATTTGACATTTGACATTTTTCATTTTACATTTTTCATTTTACATTTTACATTTTACATTTTACATTTTACATTTTACATTTTACATTTGACATTTGACATTTGACATTTGACATTTGACATTTGACATTTGACATTTGACATTTGACATTTGACATTTGACATTTGACATTTGACATTTGACATTTGACAGTTGACATTTGACATTTGATATTTGACATTTGACATTTGACATTTGACATTTGACATTTGACATTTGACATTTGACATTTGACATTTGACATTTGACATTTTACATTTTACATTTTACATTCTACATTTTACATTTTACATTTTACATTTTACATTTTACATTTTACATTTTACATTTTACATTTTACATTTGACATTTGACATTTGACATTTGACATTTGACATTTGACATTTGACATTTGACATTTGACATTTGACATTTGACATTTGACATTTGACATTTGACATTTGACATTTGACATTTGACATTTGACATTTGACATTTGACATTTGACATTTGACATTTGACGTTTGACGTTTGACATTTGACATTTGACATTTGACATTTGACATTTGACATTTGACGTTTGACATTTGACATTTGACATTTGACATTTGACATTTGACATTTGACATTTGACATTTGACGTTTGACATTTGACATTTGACATTTGACATTTGGCATTTTTCATTTTACATTTTTCATTTTACATTTGACATTTGACATTTGACATTTGACATTTGACATTTGACATTTGACATTTGACATTTGACATTTGACATTTGACATTTGACATTTGACATTTGACATTTGACATTTGACATTTGACATTTGACATTTGACATTTGACATTTGACAGTTGACATTTGACATTTGATATTTGACATTTGACATTTGACATTTGACATTTGACATTTGACATTTGACATTTGACATTTGACATTTGACATTTGACATTTGACATTTGACATTTGACATTTGACATTTGACATTTGACATTTTACATTTTACATTTTACATTTTACATTCTACATTTTACATTTTACATTTTACATTTTACATTTTACATTTTACATTTTACATTTTACATTTTACATTTTACATGTTACATTTTACATTTTACATTTTACATTTTACATTTTACATTTTACATTTTACATTTTACATTTTACATTTTACATTTTACATTTTACATTTTACATTTTACATTTTACATTTTACATTTTACATTTTACATTTTACATTTTACATTTTACATTTTACATTTTACATTTTACATTTTACATTTTACATTTTACATTTTACATTTTACATTTTACATTTTACATTTTACATTTTACATTTTACATTTTACATTTTACATTTTACATTTTACATTTTACATTTTACATTTTACATTTTACATTTTACATTTTACATTTTACATTTTACATTTGACATTTGACATTTGACATTCGACATTTGACATTTGACATTTGACATTTGACATTTGACATTTGACATTTGACATTTGACATTTGACATTTGACATTTGACATTTGACATTTGACATTTGACATTTGACATTTGACATTTGACATTTGACATTTGACATTTGACATTTGACATTTGACATTTGACATTTGACGTTTGACGTTTGACATTTGACATTTGACATTTGACATTTGACATTTGACATTTGACGTTTGACATTTGACATTTGACATTTGACATTTGACATTTGACATTTGACATTTGACATTTGACGTTTGACATTTGACATTTGACATTTGACATTTGGCATTTTTCATTTTACATTTTTCATTTGACATTTGACATTTGACATTTGACATTTGACATTTGACATTTGACATTTGACATTTGACATTTGACATTTGACATTTGACATTTGACATTTGACATTTGACATTTGACATTTGACATTTGACATTTGACATTTGACATTTGACATTTGACATTTTACAGTTTACAGTTTACAGTTTACAGTTTACAGTTTACATTTTTCATTTTACATTTTTCATTTTACATTTTACATTTTACATTTTACATTTTACATTTTACATTTTACATTTGACATTTGACATTTGACATTTGACATTTGACATTTGACATTTGACATTTGACATTTGACATTTGACATTTGACATTTGACATTTGACATTTGACATTTGACATTTGACATTTGACATTTGACATTTGACATTTGACATTTGACATTTGACATTTGACATTTGACATTTGACATTTGACATTTGACATTTGACATTTGACATTTGACATTTGACATTTGACATTTGACATTTGACATTTGACATTTGACATTTGACATTTTTCATTTTACATTTTTCATTTTACATTTTACATTTTACATTTTACATTTTACATTTGACATTTGACATTTGACATTTGACATTTGACATTTGACATTTGACATTTGACATTTGACATTTGACAGTTGACATTTGACATTTGACATTTGATATTTGACATTTGACATTTGACATTTGACATTTGACATTTGACATTTGACATTTGACATTTGACATTTGACATTTGACATTTGACATTTGACATTTGACATTTGACATTTGACATTTTACATTTTACATTTTACATTTTACATTTTACATTTTACATTTTACATTTTACATTTTACATTTTACATTTTACATTTTACATTTTACATTTTACATTTTACATTTTACATTTTACATTTTACATTTTACATTTTACATTTTACATTTTACATTTTACATTTTACATTTTACATTTTACATTTTACATTTTACATTTTACATTTTACATTTTACATTTTACATTTTACATTTTACATTTTACATTTTACATTTTACATTTTACATTTTACATTTTACATTTTACATTTTACATTTTACATTTTACATTTTACATTTTACATTTTACATTTTACATTTTACATTTTACATTTTACATTTTACATTTTACATTTTACATTTTACATTTTACATTTTACATTTTACATTTTACATTTTACATTTTACATTTTACATTTTACATTTTACATTTTACATTTTACATTTTACATTTTACATTTTACATTTTACATTTTACATTTTACATTTTACATTTTACATTTTACATTTTACATTTTACATTTTACATTTTACATTTTACATTTTACATTTTACATTTTACATTTTACATTTTACATTTTACATTTTACATTTTACATTTTACATTTTACATTTTACATTTTACATTTTACATTTTACATTTTACATTTTACATTTTACATTTTACATTTTACATTTTACAACGTCATAAACAGTGACGAATATATTCGTCATAACACATTTTAAAATTTTTTCTTGACGAATATCTTCGTCATAAACAGTGACGAATATATTCGTCATAACACATTTTACAATTTTTTCATGATGAATATTTTCGTCTTATACATTGACGAATATCTTCGTTATAAACAGTGACGAATATATTCGTCATAAAAAGTGACGAATATATGCGTCATAACACAACTTTTCATGACTAATATCTTCGACACATTTTACAATTTGTTCAACAAGACAAATCAAGCACATTTTGCAAATTAAGTAAGTTCAATTTTCAAAATGTACATTCTCTTGGAGTGAGTATTTGGGCTCAATAAAGTGGAAATATATAAAAAAAATGTTTATCAAAGAGAACTTAATTCTTAAAATATGTTCCTCTGGAGCGATTTTTCGGCTACAATAAAGAGGTAATAAAAACAAAATTTTTAGCATTAGAACCAGACAAATCAAGCACATTTTGCAAAATAAGTAAGTTCAATTTTCTAAACAATTGAAGAAAATAAAAAGTAATATAAGCCCTGCTGGAGCGATTTTGTGTGTTTAGTAAGATAGAAATGAAAAAAAAAAGAAAATTGGCAAAAAGATCTAATTTTTATATATTCGTCATAAAACATTTTACAATTTTTTCATGACGAATATATTCGTCAGAACACAGCATTTTACAATTTTTTCATGATGAATATCTTTATTTAACAAAAATCAAGCACATTTTGCAAAATAAGTAGTTCAATTTTCCGTACAATTGGAGAAATTAATTACTGATTTCTTAAAATAAGCCCTGCTAGAGCGATTTTCGGGGTTTAGTAAGATAGAAATGAAAAAAATAACATTGACAAAAAGATATGAGTTTTCAAAATACATCCGCTGGAGTATTTATTGGGCTCAAAAAGGTGCAAATATAAAAAAATAGTTTTATCAAAAAGAGTTGATTTCTTAAAATACGTTCCACTGGGACGATGTTTAGGCATTTTTAGCATTAAAAACCAGACAAATTGCAATATAAGTAAGTTCAATTTTTCATACAATTGCATAAATTAAAAACTGATTTTTTAAAATAAACCCTCCTGGAGCGATATTTTGTGTTTAGAAAGATATAAATGGAAAAAAAAATTGACAAAAAGATTTCATTTTTCAAAATACATCCAGTTGGAGTGAGTTTTTGGGCTCAATAAAGTGGAAATAAAAATAAAATTTTTATCAACAAGAACCAGACAAATGAAGCACTTTTTGCAAAATAATGGAAAAAAAAATTTGACAAAAAGAACTGATTTTTCAAAATATGTACATTCTCCTGGAGTGAGTATTTGGGCTCAATGTAAAATGTAAAATGTAAAATGTAAAATGTAAAATGTAAAATGTAAAATGTAAAATGTAAAATGTAAAATGTAAAATGTAAAATGTAAAATGTAAAATGTAAAATGTAAAATGTAAAATGTAAAATGTAAAATGTAAAATGTAAAATGTAAAATGTAAAATGTAAAATGTAAAATGTAAAATGTAAAATGTAAAATGTAAAATGTAAAATGTAAAATGTAAAATGTAAAATGTAAAATGTAAAATGTAAAATGTAAAATGTAAAATGTAAAATGTAAAATGTAAAATGTAAAATGTAAAATGTAAAATGTAAAATGTAAAATGTAAAATGTAAAATGTAAAATGTAAAATGTAAAATGTAAAATGTAAAATGTAAAATGTAAAATGTAAAATGTAAAATGTAAAATGTAAAATGTAAAATGTAAAATGTAAAATGTAAAATGTAAAATGTAAAATGTAAAATGTAAAATGTAAAATGTAAAATGTAAAATGTAAAATGTAAAATGTAAAATGTAAAATGTAAAATGTAAAATGTAAAATGTAAAATGTAAAATGTAAAATGTAAAATGTAAAATGTAAAATGTAAAATGTAAAATGTAAAATGTAAAATGTAAAATGTAAAATGTAAAATGTAAAATGTAAAATGTAAAATGTAAAATGTAAAATGTAAAATGTAAAATGTAAAATGTAAAATGTAAAATGTAAAATGTAAAATGTAAAATGTAAAATGTAAAATGTAAAATGTAAAATGTAAAATGTAAAATGTAAAATGTAAAATGTAAAATGTAAAATGTAAAATGTAAAATGTAAAATGTAAAATGTAAAATGTAAAATGTAAAATGTAAAATGTAAAATGTAAAATGTAAAATGTAAAATGTAAAATGTAAAATGTAAAATGTAAAATGTAAAATGTAAAATGTAAAATGTAAAATGTAAAATGTAAAATGTAAAATGTAAAATGTAAAATGTAAAATGTAAAATGTAAAATGTAAAATGTAAAATGTAAAATGTAAAATGTAAAATGTAAAATGTAAAATGTAAAATGTAAAATGTAAAATGTAAAATGTAAAATGTAAAATGTAAAATGTAAAATGTAAAATGTAAAATGTAAAATGTAAAATGTAAAATGTAAAATGTAAAATGTAAAATGTAAAATGTAAAATGTAAAATGTAAAATGTAAAATGTAAAATGTAAAATGTAAAATGTAAAATGTAAAATGTAAAATGTAAAATGTAAAATGTAAAATGTAAAATGTAAAATGTAAAATGTAAAATGTAAAATGTAAAATGTAAAATGTAAAATGTAAAATGTAAAATGTAAAATGTAAAATGTAAAATGTAAAATGTAAAATGTAAAATGTAAAATGTAAAATGTAAAATGTAAAATGTAAAATGTAAAATGTAAAATGTAAAATGTAAAATGTAAAATGTAAAATGTAAAATGTAAAATGTAAAATGTAAAATGTAAAATGTAAAATGTAAAATGTAAAATGTAAAATGTAAAATGTAAAATGTAAAATGTAAAATGTAAAATGTAAAATGTAAAATGTAAAATGTAAAATGTAAAATGTAAAATGTAAAATGTAAAATGTAAAATGTAAAATGTAAAATGTAAAATGTAAAATGTAAAATGTAAAATGTAAAATGTAAAATGTAAAATGTAAAATGTAAAATGTAAAATGTAAAATGTAAAATGTAAAATGTAAAATGTAAAATGTAAAATGTAAAATGTAAAATGTAAAATGTAAAATGTAAAATGTAAAATGTAAAATGTAAAATGTAAAATGTAAAATGTAAAATGTAAAATGTAAAATGTAAAATGTAAAATGTAAAATGTAAAATGTAAAATGTAAAATGTAAAATGTAAAATGTAAAATGTAAAATGTAAAATGTAAAATGTAAAATGTAAAATGTAAAATGTAAAATGTAAAATGTAAAATGTAAAATGTAAAATGTAAAATGTAAAATGTAAAATGTAAAATGTAAAATGTAAAATGTAAAATGTAAAATGTAAAATGTAAAATGTAAAATGTAAAATGTAAAATGTAAAATGTAAAATGTAAAATGTAAAATGTAAAATGTAAAATGTAAAAT
Organism: Philonicus albiceps; assembly: GCA_963969385.1. Lineage (NCBI taxonomy): Eukaryota > Metazoa > Arthropoda > Insecta > Diptera > Asilidae > Philonicus > Philonicus albiceps. Next base: position 12,722 of record CAXAKG010000019.1, on the reverse strand, counting down.
GTAAAATGTAAAATGTAAAATGTAAAATGTAAAATGTAAAATGTAAAATGTAAAATGTAAAATGTAAAATGTAAAATGTAAAATGTAAAATGTAAAATGTAAAATGTAAAATGTAAAATGTAAAATGTAAAATGTAAAATGTAAAATGTAAAATGTAAAATGTAAAATGTAAAATGTAAAATGTAAAATGTAAAATGTAAAATGTAAAATGTAAAATGTAAAATGTAAAATGTAAAATGTAAAATGTAAAATGTAAAATGTAAAATGTAAAATGTAAAATGTAAAATGTAAAATGTAAAATGTAAAATGTAAAATGTAAAATGTAAAATGTAAAATGTAAAATGTAAAATGTAAAATGTAAAATGTAAAATGTAAAATGTAAAATGTAAAATGTAAAATGTAAAATGTAAAATGTAAAATGTAAAATGTAAAATGTAAAATGTAAAATGTAAAATGTAAAATGTAAAATGTAAAATGTAAAATGTAAAATGTAAAATGTAAAATGTAAAATGTAAAATGTAAAATGTAAAATGTAAAATGTAAAATGTAAAATGTAAAATGTAAAATGTAAAATGTAAAATGTAAAATGTAAAATGTAAAATGTAAAATGTAAAATGTAAAATGTAAAATGTAAAATGTAAAATGTAAAATGTAAAATGTAAAATGTAAAATGTAAAATGTAAAATGTAAAATGTAAAATGTAAAATGTAAAATGTAAAATGTAAAATGTAAAATGTAAAATGTAAAATGTAAAATGTAAAATGTAAAATGTAAAATGTAAAATGTAAAATGTAAAATGTAAAATGTAAAATGTAAAATGTAAAATGTAAAATGTAAAATGTAAAATGTAAAATGTAAAATGTAAAATGTAAAATGTAAAATGTAAAATGTAAAATGTAAAATGTAAAATGTAAAATGTAAAATGTAAAATGTAAAATGTAAAATGTAAAATGTAAAATGTAAAATGTAAAATGTAAAATGTAAAATGTAAAATGTAAAATGTAAAATGTAAAATGTAAAATGTAAAATGTAAAATGTAAAATGTAAAATGTAAAATGTAAAATGTAAAATGTAAAATGTAAAATGTAAAATGTAAAATGTAAAATGTAAAATGTAAAATGTAAAATGTAAAATGTAAAATGTAAAATGTAAAATGTAAAATGTAAAATGTAAAATGTAAAATGTAAAATGTAAAATGTAAAATGTAAAATGTAAAATGTAAAATGTAAAATGTAGCAGTGATGAATATATTCGTCATATAAAATTTTACAATTTTTTCATGACGAATATATTCCTCATAACACATTTTACAATTTCTTCATGACGAATAACTTCGTCATAAACAGTGACGAATATATTCGTCATAACGCAACTTTTCATGACGAATATCTTCGTTATAAACAGTGACGAATGTATTCGTCATAAACAGTGACGAATATATTCGTCATAAACAGTGACGAATATATTCGTCATAACACATTTTAAAATTTTTTCTTGACGAATATCTTCGTCATAAACAGTGACGAATATATTCGTCATAACACATTTTACAATTTTTTCATGATGAATATTTTCGTCTTATACAGTGACGAATATCTTCGTTATAAACAGTGACGAATATATTCGTCATAAAAAGTGACGAATATATTCGTCATAACACAACTTTTCATGACTAATATCTTCGACACATTTTACAATTTGTTCAACAAGACAAATCAAGCACATTTTGCAAATTAAGTAAGTTCAATTTTCAAAATGTACATTCTCCTGGAGTGAGTATTTGGGCTCAATAAAGTGGAAATATATAAAAAAAAATGTTTATCAAAGAGAACTTAATTCTTAAAATATGTTCCTCTGGAGCGATTTTTCGGCTACAATAAAGAGGTAATAAAAACAAAATTTTTAGCATTAAGAACCAGACAAATCAAGCACATTTTGCAAAATAAGTAAGTTCAATTTTCTAAACAATTGAAGAAAATAAAAAGTAATATAAGCCCTGCTGGAGCGATTTTGTGTGTTTAGTAAGATAGAAATGAAAAAAAAAAAGAAAATTGGCAAAAAGATCTAATTTTTATATATTCGTCATAAAACATTTTACAATTTTTTCATGACGAATATATTCGTCAGAACACAGCATTTTACAATTTTTTCATGATGAATATCTTTATTTAACAAAAATCAAGCACATTTTGCAAAATAAGTAGTTCAATTTTCCGTACAATTGGAGAAATTAATTACTGATTTCTTAAAATAAGCCCTGCTAGAGCGATTTTCGGGGTTTAGTAAGATAGAAAATGAAAAAAATAACATTGACAAAAAGATATGATTTTTCAAAATACATCCGCTGGAGTATTTATTGGGCTCAAAAAGGTGCAAATATAAAAAAATAGTTTTATCAAAAAGAGTTGATTTCTTAAAATACGTTCCACTGGGACGATGTTTAGGCATTTTTAGCATTAAAAACCAGACAAATTGCAATATAAGTAAGTTCAATTTTTCATACAATTGCATAAATTAAAAACTGATTTTTTAAAATAAACCCTCCTGGAGCGATATTTTGTGTTTAGAAAGATATAAATGGAAAAACAAAATTGACAAAAAGATTTCATTTTTCAAAATACATCCAGTTGGAGTGAGTTTTTGGGCTCAATAAAGTGGAAATAAAAATAAAATTTTTATCAACAAGAACCAGACAAATGAAGCACATTTTGCAAATTAAGTAAGTTCAATTTTCAAAATGTACATTCTCTTGGAGTGAGTATTTGGGCTCAATAAAGTGGAAATATATAAAAAAAATGTTTATCAAAGAGAACTTAATTCTTAAAATATGTTCCTCTGGAGCGATTTTTCGGCTACAATAAAGAGGTAATAAAAACAAAATTTTTAGCATTAAGAACCAGACAAATCAAGCACATTTTGCAAAATAAGTAAGTTCAATTTTCTAAACAATTGAAGAAAATAAAAAGTAATATAAGCCCTGCTGGAGCGATTTTGTGTGTTTAGTAAGATAGAAATGAAAAAAAAAAGAAAATTGGCAAAAAGATCTAATTTTTATATATTCGTCATAAAACATTTTACAATTTTTTCATGTCGAATATATTCGTCATAAAAAGTGACGAATATATTCGTCATAACACAACTTTTCATGACTAATATCTTCGACACATTTTACAATTTGTTCAACAAGACAAATCAAGCACATTTTGCAAATTAAGTAAGTTCAATTTTCAAAATGTACATTCTCCTGGAGTGAGTATTTGGGCTCAATAAAGTGGAAATATATAAAAAAAATGTTTATCAAAGAGAACTTAATTCTTAAAATATGTTCCTCTGGAGCGATTTTTCGGCTACAATAAAGAGGTAATAAAAACAAAATTTTTAGCATTAAGAACCAGACAAATCAAGCACATTTTGTAAAATAAGTAAGTTCAATTTTCTAAACAATTGAAGAAAATAAAAAGTAATATAAGCCCTGCTGGAGCGATTTTGTGTGTTTAGTAAGATAGAAATGAAAAAAAAAAGAAAATTGGCAAAAAGATCTAATTTTTATATATTCGTCATAAAACATTTTACAATTTTTTCATGACGAATATATTCGTCAGAACACAGCATTTTACAATTTTTTCATGATGAATATCTTTATTTAACAAAAATCAAGCACATTTTGCAAAATAAGTAGTTCAATTTTCCGTACAATTGGAGAAATTAATTACTGATTTCTTAAAATAAGCCCTGCTAGAGCGATTTTCGGGGTTTAGTAAGATAGAAATGAAAAAAATAACATTGACAAAAAGATATGATTTTTCAAAATACATCCGCTGGAGTATTTATTGGGCTCAAAAAGGTGCAAATATAAAAAAATAGTTTTATCAAAAAGAGTTGATTTCTTAAAATACGTTCCACTGGGACGATGTTTAGGCATTTTTAGCATTAAAAACCAGACAAATTGCAATATAAGTAAGTTCAATTTTTCATACAATTGCATAAATTAAAAACTGATTTTTTAAAATAAACCCTCCTGGAGCGATATTTTGTGTTTAGAAAGATATAAATGGAAAAAAAAATTGACAAAAAGATTTCATTTTTCAAAATACATCCAGTTGGAGTGAGTTTTTGGGCTCAATAAAGTGGAAATAAAAATAAAATTTTTATCAACAAGAACCAGACAAATGAAGCACTTTTTGCAAAATAATGGAAAAAAAAATTTGACAAAAAGAACTGATTTTTCAAAATATGTACATTCTCCTGGAGTGAGTATTTGGGCTCAATGTAAAATGTAAAATGTAAAATGTAAAATGTAAAATGTAAAATGTAAAATGTAAAATGTAAAATGTAAAATGTAAAATGTAAAATGTAAAATGTAAAATGTAAAATGTAAAATGTAAAATGTAAAATGTAAAATGTAAAATGTAAAATGTAAAATGTAAAATGTAAAATGTAAAATGTAAAATGTAAAATGTAAAATGTAAAATGTAAAATGTAAAATGTAAAATGTAAAATGTAAAATGTAAAATGTAAAATGTAAAATGTAAAATGTAAAATGTAAAATGTAAAATGTAAAATGTAAAATGTAAAATGTAAAATGTAAAATGTAAAATGTAAAATGTAAAATGTAAAATGTAAAATGTAAAATGTAAAATGTAAAATGTAAAATGTAAAATGTAAAATGTAAAATGTAAAATGTAAAATGTAAAATGTAAAATGTAAAATGTAAAATGTAAAATGTAAAATGTAAAATGTAAAATGTAAAATGTAAAATGTAAAATGTAAAATGTAAAATGTAAAATGTAAAATGTAAAATGTAAAATGTAAAATGTAAAATGTAAAATGTAAAATGTAAAATGTAAAATGTAAAATGTAAAATGTAAAATGTAAAATGTAAAATGTAAAATGTAAAATGTAAAATGTAAAATGTAAAATGTAAAATGTAAAATGTAAAATGTAAAATGTAAAATGTAAAATGTAAAATGTAAAATGTAAAATGTAAAATGTAAAATGTAAAATGTAAAATGTAAAATGTAAAATGTAAAATGTAAAATGTAAAATGTAAAATGTAAAATGTAAAATGTAAAATGTAAAATGTAAAATGTAAAATGTAAAATGTAAAATGTAAAATGTAAAATGTAAAATGTAAAATGTAAAATGTAAAATGTAAAATGTAAAATGTAAAATGTAAAATGTAAAATGTAAAATGTAAAATGTAAAATGTAAAATGTAAAATGTAAAATGTAAAATGTAAAATGTAAAATGTAAAATGTAAAATGTAAAATGTAAAATGTAAAATGTAAAATGTAAAATGTAAAATGTAAAATGTAAAATGTAAAATGTAAAATGTAAAATGTAAAATGTAAAATGTAAAATGTAAAATGTAAAATGTAAAATGTAAAATGTAAAATGTAAAATGTAAAATGTAAAATGTAAAATGTAAAATGTAAAATGTAAAATGTAAAATGTAAAATGTAAAATGTAAAATGTAAAATGTAAAATGTAAAATGTAAAATGTAAAATGTAAAATGTAAAATGTAAAATGTAAAATGTAAAATGTAAAATGTAAAATGTAAAATGTAAAATGTAAAATGTAAAATGTAAAATGTAAAATGTAAAATGTAAAATGTAAAATGTAAAATGTAAAATGTAAAATGTAAAATGTAAAATGTAAAATGTAAAATGTAAAATGTAAAATGTAAAATGTAAAATGTAAAATGTAAAATGTAAAATGTAAAATGTAAAATGTAAAATGTAAAATGTAAAATGTAAAATGTAAAATGTAAAATGTAAAATGTAAAATGTAAAATGTAAAATGTAAAATGTAAAATGTAAAATGTAAAATGTAAAATGTAAAATGTAAAATGTAAAATGTAAAATGTAAAATGTAAAAAGTAGCAGTGACGAATATATTCGTCATATAACGCAACTTTTCATGACGAATATCTTCGTTATAAACAGTGACGAATGTATTCGTCATAAACAGTGACGAATATATTCGTCATAAACAGTGACGAATATATTCGTCATAACACATTTTAAAATTTTTTCTTGACGAATATCTTCGTCATAAACAGTGACGAATATATTCGTCATAACACATTTTACAATTTTTTCATGATGAATATTTTCGTCTTATACAGTGACGAATATCTTCGTTATAACAGTGACGAATATATTCGTCATAAAAAGTGACGAATATATTCGTCATAACACAACTTTTCATGACTAATATCTTCGACACATTTTACAATTTGTTCAACAAGACAAATCAAGCACATTTTGCAAATTAAGTAAGTTCAATTTTCAAAATGTACATTCTCCTGGAGTGAGTATTTGGGCTCAATAAAGTGGAAATATATAAAAAAAATGTTTATCAAAGAGAACTTAATTCTTAAAATATGTTCCTCTGGAGCGATTTTTCGGCTACAATAAAGAGGTAATAAAAACAAAATTTTTAGCATTAAGAACCAGACAAATCAAGCACATTTTGCAAAATAAGTAAGTTCAATTTTCTAAACAATTGAAGAAAATAAAAAGTAATATAAGCCCTGCTGGAGCGATTTTGTGTGTTTAGTAAGATAGAAATGAAAAAAAAAAGAAAATTGGCAAAAAGATCTAATTTTTATATATTCGTCATAAAACATTTTACAATTTTTTCATGACGAGACATTTGACATTTGACATTTGACATTTGACATTTTTCATTTTTCATTTTTCATTTTACATTTGACATTTTTCATTTTTCATTTTACATTTTTCATTTTACATTTTACATTTTACATTTTACATTTTACATTTTACATTTTACATTTTACATTTTACATTTTACATTTTACATTTTACATTTGACATTTGACATTTGACATTTGACATTTGACATTTGACATTTGACATTTGACATTTGACATTTGACATTTGACATTTGACATTTGACATTTGACATTTGACATTTGACATTTGACATTTGACATTTGACATTTGACATTTGACATTTGACATTTGACATTTGACATTTGACATTTGACATTTGACATTTGACATTTGACATTTGACATTTGACATTTGACATTTGACATTTGACATTTAACATTTGACATTTTACATTTTACATTTTACATTTGACATTTGACATTTGACATTTGACATTTGACATTTGACATTTGACATTTGACATTTGACATTTGACATTTGACATTTGACATTTGACATTTGACATTTGACATTTGACATTTGACATTTGACATTTGACATTTGACATTTGACATTTGACATTTGACATTTGACATTTGACATTTGACATTTGACATTTGACATTTGACATTTGACATTTGACATTTGACATTTGACATTTGACATTTGACATTTGACATTTTACATTTTACATTTTACATTTGACATTTGACATTTGACATTTGACATTTGACATTTGACATTTGACATTTGACATTTGACATTTGACATTTGACATTTGACATTTGACATTTGACATTTGACATTTGACATTTGACATTTGACATTTGACATTTGACATTTGACATTTGACATTTGACATTTGACATTTGACATTTGACATTTGACATTTGACATTTTACATTTTACATTTTACATTTTACATTTTACATTTTACATTTTACATTTTACATTTTACATTTTACATTTTACATTTTACATTTTACATTTTACATTTTACATTTTACATTTTACATTTTACATTTTACATTTTACATTTTACATTTTACATTTTACATTTTACATTTTACATTTTACATTTTACATTTTACATTTTACATTTTACATTTTACATTTTACATTTTACATTTTACATTTTACATTTTACATTTTACATTTTACATTTTACATTTTACATTTTACATTTTACATTTGACATTTGACATTTGACATTTGACATTTGACATTTGACATTTGACATTTGACATTTGACATTTGACATTTGACATTTGACATTTGACATTTGACATTTGACATTTGACATTTGACATTTGACATTTGACATTTGACATTTGACATTTGACATTTGACATTTGACATTTGACATTTGACATTTGACATTTGACATTTGACATTTGACATTTGACATTTGACATTTGACATTTGACATTTGACATTTGACATTTGACATTTGACATTTGACATTTGACATTTGACATTTGATATTTGACATTTGACATTTGCCATTTGACATTTGACATTTGACATTTGACATTTGACATTTGACATTTGACATTTGATATTTGACATTTGACATTTGACATTTGACATTTTACATTTGACATTTTACATTTTACATTTTACATTTTACATTTTACATTCTACATTTTACATTTTACATTTTACATTTTACATTTTACATTTTACATTTTACATTTTACATTTTACATTTTACATTTTACATTTTACATTTTACATTTTACATTTTACATTTTACATTTTACATTTTACATTTTACATTTTACATTTTACATTTTACATTTTACATTTTACATTTTACATTTTACATTTTACATTTTACATTTTACATTTTACATTTTACATTTTACATTTTACATTTTACATTTTACAGTTTACAGTTTACAGTTTACAGTTTACAGTTTACAGTTTACATTTTTCATTTTACATTTTTCATTTTACATTTTACATTTTACATTTTACATTTTACATTTGACATTTGACATTTGACATTTGACATTTGACATTTGACATTTGACATTTGACATTTGACATTTGACATTTGACATTTGACATTTGACATTTGACATTTGACATTTGACATTTGACATTTGACATTTGACATTTGACATTTGACATTTGACATTTGACATTTGACATTTGACATTTGACATTTGACATTTGACATTTGACATTTGACATTTGACATTTGACATTTGACATTTGACATTTTACATTTTACATTTTACATTTTACATTCTACATTTTACATTTTACATTTTACATTTTACATTTTACATTTTACATTTTACATTTTACATTTTACATTTTACATTTGACATTTGACATTTGACATTTGACATTTGACATTTGACATTTGACATTTGACATTTGACATTTGACATTTTACATTTTACATTTTACATTTTACATTTTACATTTTACATTTTACATTTTACATTTTACATTTTACATTTTACATTTTACATTTTACATTTTACATTTTACATTTTACATTTTACATTTTACATTTTACATTTTACATTTTACATTTTACATTTTACATTTTACATTTTACATTTTACATTTTACATTTTACATTTGACATTTGACATTTGACATTTGACATTTGACATTTGACATTTGACATTTGACATTTGACATTTGACATTTGACATTTGACATTTGACATTTGACATTTGACATTCGACATTTGACATTTGACATTTGACATTTGACATTTGACATTTGACATTTGACATTTGACATTTGACATTTGACATTTGACATTTGACATTTGACATTTGACATTTGACATTTGACATTTGACATTTGACATTTGACATTTGACATTTGACATTTGACATTTGACATTTGACATTTGACATTTGACATTTGACATTTGACGTTTGACATTTGACATTTGACATTTGACATTTGACGTTTGACATTTGACATTTGACATTTGACATTTGACATTTGACATTTGACATTTGACATTTGACGTTTGACATTTGACATTTGACATTTGACATTTGACATTTGGCATTTTTCATTTTACATTTTTCATTTTACATTTGACATTTGACATTTGACATTTGACATTTGACATTTGACATTTGACATTTGACATTTGACATTTGACATTTGACATTTGACATTTGACATTTGACATTTGACATTTGACATTTTACATTTTACAGTTTACAGTTTACAGTTTACAGTTTACAGTTTACATTTTTCATTTTACATTTTTCATTTTACATTTTACATTTTACATTTTACATTTGACATTTTACATTTGACATTTGACATTTGACATTTGACATTTGACATTTGACATTTGACATTTGACATTTGACATTTGACATTTGACATTTGACATTTGACATTTGACATTTGACATTTGACATTTGACATTTGACATTTGACATTTGACATTTGACATTTGACATTTGACATTTGACATTTGACATTTGACATTTGACATTTGACATTTGACATTTGACATTTGACATTTGACATTTGACATTTGACATTTGACATTTGACATTTGACATTTGACATTTGACATTTGACATTTGACATTTGACATTTTTCATTTTACATTTTTCATTTTACATTTTACATTTTACATTTTACATTTTACATTTTACATTTTACATTTTACATTTTACATTTGACATTTGACATTTGACATTTGACATTTGACATTTGACATTTGACATTTGACATTTGACATTTGACATTTGACATTTGACATTTGACATTTGACATTTGACAGTTGACATTTGACATTTGATATTTGACATTTGACATTTGACATTTGACATTTGACATTTGACATTTGACATTTGACATTTGACATTTGACATTTGACATTTGACATTTGACATTTGACATTTGACATTTGACATTTGACATTTGACATTTGACATTTGACATTTGACATTTGACATTTTACATTTTACATTTTACATTTTACATTCTACATTTTACATTTTACATTTTACATTTTACATTTTACATTTTACATTTTACATGTTACATTTTACATTTTACATTTTACATTTTACATTTTACATTTTACATTTTACATTTGACATTTGACATTTGACATTTGACATTCGACATTTGACATTTGACATTTGACATTTGACATTTGACATTTGACATTTGACATTTGACATTTGACATTTGACATTTGACATTTGACATTTGACATTTGACATTTGACATTTGACATTTGACATTTGACATTTGACATTTGACATTTGACATTTGACATTTGACGTTTGACATTTGACATTTGACATTTGACATTTGACATTTGACGTTTGACATTTGACATTTGACATTTGACATTTGACATTTGACATTTGACATTTGACATTTGACATTTGACGTTTGACATTTGACATTTGACATTTGACATTTGACATTTGGCATTTTTCATTTTACATTTTTCATTTGACATTTGACATTTGACATTTGACATTTGACATTTGACATTTGACATTTGACATTTGACATTTGACATTTGACATTTGACATTTGACATTTGACATTTGACATTTGACATTTGACATTTGACATTTGACATTTGACATTTGACATTTGACATTTGACATTTGACATTTGACATTTTTCATTTTACATTTTTCATTTTACATTTTACATTTTACATTTTACATTTTACATTTTACATTTTACATTTTACATTTGACATTTGACATTTGACATTTGACATTTGACATTTGACATTTGACATTTGACATTTGACATTTGACAGTTGACATTTGACATTTGATATTTGACATTTGACATTTGACATTTGACATTTGACATTTGACATTTGACATTTGACATTTGACATTTTACATTTTACATTTTACATTTTACATTTTACATTTTACATTTTACATTTTACATTTTACATTTTACATTTTACATTTTACATTTTACATTTTACATTTTACATTTTACATTTTACATTTTACATTTTACATTTTACATTTTACATTTTACATTTTACATTTTACATTTTACATTTTACATTTTACATTTTACATTTTACATTTTACATTTTACATTTTACATTTTACATTTTACATTTTACATTTGACATTTTACATTTTACATTTGACATTTTACATTTTACATTTTACATTTTACATTTTACATTTTACATTTTACATTTTACATTTTACATTTTACATTTTACATTTTACATTTTACATTTTACATTTTACATTTTACATTTTACATTTTACATTTTACATTTTACATTTTACATTTTACATTTTACATTTTACATTTTACATTTTACATTTTACATTTTACATTTGACATTTTACATTTGACATTTGACATTTGACATTTGACATTTGACATTTGACATTTGACATTTGACATTTGACATTTGACATTTGACATTTGACATTTGACATTTGACATTTGACATTTGACATTTGACATTTGACATTTGACATTTGACATTTGACATTTTACATTTTACAGTTTACAGTTTACAGTTTACAGTTTACAGTTTACAGTTTACATTTTTCATTTTACATTTTTCATTTTACATTTTACATTTTACATTTTACATTTAACATTTTACATTTTACATTTTACATTTTACATTTTACATTTTACATTTTACATTTTACATTTTACATTTTACATTTGACATTTTACATTTGACATTTGACATTTGACATTTGACATTTGACATTTGACATTTGACATTTGACATTTGACATTTGACATTTGACATTTGACATTTGACATTTGACATTTGACATTTGACATTTGACATTTGACATTTGACATTTGACATTTGACATTTGACATTTGACATTTGACATTTGACATTTGACATTTGACATTTGACATTTGACATTTGACATTTGACATTTGACATTTGACATTTGACATTTGACATTTGACATTTGACATTTGATATTTGACATTTGACATTTGCCATTTGACATTTGACATTTGACATTTGACATTTGACATTTGACATTTGACATTTGACATTT
>CAXAKG010000018.1:0-53149 GCA_963969385.1 Philonicus albiceps | reverse complement strand
GAAAATTAAAGTATTTTACCATCTTTAATTTTTCAGTGGTAGGAGATAAAATGAAACAGCTGCATTTGTTTTTTGGATAGCTTGCCAATGTCCAGCCGCAGGTTGAAGGTTTTGTTTGTTTCTCGTGGTGAAGTTATAGTCGATATTTTATTCGACGTTACATTAATTTAGAAATAAGAATAAATAATAAAATAAATATGCAGATATAGCGACTCTCGGAAGTTTTGGGACTAGTCAATATTCAAAGCACTTTCAAGCTTTTCTTTTCGTTAAACACATTAAATAAATTATAACATTCCCACAATCTTAACGCTTAGGAACTGAGTTACTACTAAAAAGTTATATTTAGTAATGAAAGCAAATTTAACCTTTTTGTTGGAGAAAACCAAACACGGCATTAGATCCAAATTATATTCGTTGCAGGGTTAATCATTGGGTGGCTCAGTGATGTTGTGGGGCCCATTCTGAAGATTCTGAAGATTTACACTTCATCGATGGTAAAATGAATCACCGTTATTAAAGCGATATCCTGAAAAATAGCACTAAAGCCAGTGCGGAGAAATTTCGAATTAATAACTATTATTTCCAACAGGATAACGTTCCAAACCATACGAAATCCTGGTTTTATCGACTGCAAACACCTCCGCAGTCACCTGATCTGAACCGTATAGACTATTTGTGGTCAATTTTAGTAAGAAAATTGATAAAAGAGACTTCGTCTAATATTTCTCAATTTTAGGAAATGTTTGCATCAAGTTTATAAAATAATGAGTGATAATAGTGAAAGTAACCTTCTTAAAATGACTCCAGAACCATAAATGTATCTTAACTACTTTTCGATATGAAATAAAAACTCAAAACAAAATTTATAATAATATAAAAATATATTAAAACAAAATCCAAAATCGGTGGAATTATATTAAAAAACATAACAAGCATATTCACTAACTTTCTTCCAAATTAAAAATGGTGGAGTCAAACCATTTGTTGATTTGAGGCAAAATCAACCAAATTTGACTCTACAATCTAACAATTCATATATATGAAAAAGAGACAAACATAACATATGCAAGCGTCTTCATGACTGAAGGTCAGATAGATCAATAAACATTGTGATAAAAATATAAATATCATAAAATTATTAAATAAAAAATAAATTAATTCACAATACACTTTTCAATTAAAAGAAAAATAATCAACGAGTGAATCTTATTCAAAAAGTTCAAAAACAAAATTAATCGATTTTCTTATTTTAGTGTCTAGTTCATTTGATCCCCTTGCCTGCATCGACGTTGGGTCCATCGCTTGCCCCTTCCGCAATTTTAAATATCATTAAGATTAAGTTATAAAGCAAATACTGTACTTTTAAACGCAGCTTATAAAAAAACAAAAACTTCAAAAATGTTGTTTGAAACAACAACAAAACGGACAACACCTTAAGATGTTTTTATAAGTTTTAGAGTAAAATGATTTGTTTTTCGAGATCAAAATAAAATAATACCGAAATTCATGGCGACCAACGCTAGTTGCATTAAAAAAGTTCCAACATATCCCAAAACTTGTCATCAATTTCTTCGAATTGGCTTAAAGTAAAATCCAAAACATCTGGTCTGTTCTCAAATTTGAGGAGAATAATGCCATACTGCAGTTATGTTGGTTAGAGAAAACCTTGCAATAAATTTTGTGTACTCACTTTTTTAAAAGTTGAATGATTCATGTCGCGGTCGAAGGCCTTCACGATCTTCGGGTTGCTCAAAACCTCAGCAAACCTTCTCCAATTCTCCTTCGTTACGCAAATTTTAGCCATGTTAAAGAATGTGGCAAAGGAAAATTCCGTCGACTCCGCCATCGGATCAGAGATTAAATGTGTAGGCGTTGGGTAATTCGTGTTCGCGGGAGTCTCGGTGTGCTTTAAACTTCGCAGCGCACTTTCCCAAACTTGTTTTGGAATTTTCGGTTACGAGCTAAATAACGCAATTATTAATTTATGTCACCGCTGAATAGGGGAAATCCACTAATGCAATGAAATTTTGTAGAAGCTCTCTTGTCTTTCAGATCCTTCCGTTTTAAAACAAACAGAAGGCTTCTGCAAAATTTTATTGAAGTGGGTGAATTTCCTCTATTCCTAGATTAAGCGGTACCCGTAAAACGTAATTTACATACCTCTTAATTTTGGTTTTCTTCCTAACACTGGCCCGCCTTTTTTCTTTTGATCCAGAACCGTTTTGCGTGGAGCAACTGTTTTTTTAAACCGAAATCTGGCAGATGACAACTGACACTGAAATTTTGTCCTGCCCTAGAGATGTAAACTAAAGCTAGAGACCACTGACATAAGAAGCCTAGGGAAATGCTGACCCTGTACATGAGCGTAGTAAAAATGCGACTGACTATAGAAAGAGGAAAACAGCCTTGGCTTTTTGTGACACGTTTTTTCCACCGAAAAGGCCAAATATCAAATGTGTTTATGGAGCATTTTTCAATGATGTTTGATGATGATTCGTAAGTCCTTTAAAAAACGAAAAAAACCTAGGGGCGTGATGCGGCGAATTAGTCCAGATGTAGTCCTTTAAGGTAACTAAAAGTAAATTAGGATTATAGCAAAAACCCCTTTGCCAATTTTGATTCCTCAAAACTGTTTTTCAATGACGTAAACCACATTTCTAGAAGTGAACCCTGAAAAAGTTCATTCCAGAAACTTTCCACTGCCAAATTATTTAAGATTTGCTGGTGCATTTGCAAGGTTAGACCGACTTTGATAGTCAGTCTCAAGATCATTTATCTCAATTTTAAAAGTTTAAGAAATAAAAGGGATGAATTTATTTTAGAAGCAGCACGACAACCTCCAGATTATCATCCTGAACGACACGTGGCTCTACAGGATGTGTTTTAGTGGGATGAACGATCTGACCTAACCAAACAAAAATTGTATGGCACGGAAAGAGGAGCATGTCAACCGTTTTGGGAGTTATAGGGTGGTTCGTAGATTCCAATTTTCCATGGTATTTTAATAAAAATGTTTGTTAGTGGGAAAGCGAAAAATCTGTGCTACAAAACAAGCAGGCAAATATTAAACTTATCAGGAACGTTTGATTTTTGTTAAAGGGCATTAAAAATTAAACGCCCATAAAAACCTAATCCAATTCATCGGTAACCTTAGAGGGGATTCCCAAATGCCTACATCAATGGCTCAGTCAAAATATCGCAGTGCAGATCGCTCTGTACCTTTCACACAGAACTTTCAAAAAGCGGTTCCTCGTACAAAGTTCTACTTGTCGGCTCTTTAAGTTTTACTCTTCTATGGGAGTGTTTTCGACATACAAGTGCATGGTTTCGCCGACTTTTTATGGAGGTAACTAAAACTTTATGAAAATATCTAAACTTTATAGACCCAACTCGAACTTTATGAAGTTTTGGTTCCTTTATGTGGTCCCAACTGAAACTTTTTATGACACCCGGAAAATCAATTTAGGTTTGGTTGCGGAACTCATTTTCAAAAATAAAATACAAACAAAAGTTACACAAGAAGTTACTCGGAAGCTGCGATTTTGCATTTAATAAAAGAGCTGGACCAAAACACTATAGGAAATTAGTTTTTTATTTTAAATTTTACTATTGAAATTTTAATAAGTTTCGTAATATTCGCTAGATTAATTTCATTTTAAAGCATAATAAAGAAAAGAAAGTACATTTGAAAAGAGTTCCCATCATATAAAAAACACATTACTCAATAAGTCTCCAGCCTAACTAAGAAACGATTTGTCTTTGCTCTCAGAATAGGCTTCAGTTTCGGCCATCTATTCTTCATTTGAGCCAAATGTCTTTTCCTGAAGCATCTTTTTGAGATCTGCAGAAAGCCAGCAGTCACTGGGGGCCAGATGTGGAGACTGCAGTGATTAGGGAAGCAATTCGGAGCGTAATTCATTCATTTTAATCATCGTTTTCATCGACTTGTGACACGGTGCACTGCCTTGGTGAAACAGCATGGGAGGCCGTTTTTTCTTGATTTCTATACTAATTCACTCCAATGACATGCTAATATTCGTTATTGATAGTTTTACTCTTTTCAAGATAGTCGATGAACAAAATACGAATGCCAAAACCTTGCCAGCCGACTTTGGACGGCCTTCTTCGGCTGATGTCCACTCAGCTGACGATCTTTTTGTTTCAGGTGGATCCATGTTGCATCCATTATTACATAGCGACATAAGACATCCTTTTTATTTCGTTTGAAGAGCTCCAAACAGCGTTCTGATTCGTCGACGCGTTTTTGTTTTTAATCCGGTGTGAGCAAACGCGGCACCCACTTCAAAAGCAACTTGCCTATGCTCAAAGTATCATGTAAAATTGTAAACACACTACCTTCTGATATCTCTAAGGCGTCATCTATCCCGTGCAACTGCACTTTATGGTCTTCCGAAACTATTTTGTGGACTTCTTTTATGTTTTCCGGAACAACTGCCGATTTTGGGCGACCGGAACGTTCAGTATCATCGCTGTTTGTACGATCGCGTACAAATTCAGCATCCAATAATAATTGATTTCCACTGTTTGGCTTCAACAGTATTGTTTCCCATAAAAACAAACAATATTTAATAAACACACGAAATTCTTTTTTATCCATTGCTATACAGAGTGATTCGTAAGAAAGTGTTCCAACATGGGCCAATCGATTCCTTAAAGTGTTGTGATCAGCGTTCACGATGAGCAATTTTTTCGTAAAATCCCTCCTTCAGCCCTTTTTTCGCGTATGCAGGGAGGTGAGCTCATATAAAACGTAAGGGCTTCTGTTCGAAACACAATAGAACGACAAGTAAGGTTTTGATAAAAAGTATGCATTGAGATTTTTAACAGTACCTCACATGTTTGGATCCGTTGGCAAATGTGGCAGGTATGAATATTAAAATTTGAAATTGTGAAATCGTGGAACATGGTCCAGCGGCTGTAGCAGGTCTTCATTCAGCAGTGCAACAGCGCTGGCCGTCTCCACAACATTCCGCCAGTATGGCGTTCATGATGACGTGAGGCGGAATTCTCGACGTCTTTGGCGCCGACCCTGGTGGCCCAATCTGTTTGTGAACCAGCGTTTTCTTGACGCCCTTGCTTTCCGTTTATTTTTAACATGCTTGGGTGATCGATGTTGGCTCGGTCCTGGGAATAGCTGTAGAGATGATGTCAACAGCGAAAGGGTAACGGTTTTCCCTGATGCATTAGGACCTGTAACGATATCCTGAATTCCACGTCTTTTGGGGTTATCGATGTCCACGCCGAAAAAGTCGATTCATCACTGAACACAATGCCCGACCAATCAGGATTCAAATTCTCGGTAGCCCAGGCCCTTCGTTTTTCTATATGGGCTTCGGAAAGAAGGGATTTTTATATCGTTGTACGTTTGCCTCACGTAAAAGCTCTCTGATTGTATTGATGCTAACGTGAATTCCCTTTTTTCCCAGTTGAGCCTTCGCCTTGCGCAGTGCGATGCGCTCAAACTGCAGTATCACTCTATTCTCTTGGTGGTTTATACAAAACTCAACCTTTCCTATTTCTAGTGATGGGAAGAGATCAACAAATTTGATAAACACATTTTCTAAACGATCATAATTTCGTGGATGGCCACGCAACTAACATCCGAATTGGTAAAATTCTTTTCGGAGATGAAACTTTTAAGGCATAGTTTGTAGTCTTAAATATTTTTCTTCAAAATTCACACAACCACAATTTTTCGAAATTTATTAAAACTTAAAATAAAAGTAAAAGTCGTCAGTGTGGGAGGGATGAGGTGAGAAGAGGCATATTTTTAGGCTACAAGCCAATAACAAGGGACGAAGGACCACTGAAGAGTGAGCCCCTTTTCAGGAGGTCTTGCATCTTGTACAAATGCCTCGTTTTGATTTCTTTCCCAGTTAATTTCACGTACAGAAAATGCCGAGGAAACAAATTGATTTAATATCTGAGGATTTCCCCAAGAAAATTAAAGTATTTTACCATCTTTAATTTTTCAGTGGTAGGAGATAAAATGAAACAGCTGCATTTGTTTTTTGGATAGCTTGCCAATGTCCAGCCGCAGGTTGAAGGTTTTGTTTGTTTCTCGTGGTGAAGTTATAGTCGATATTTTATTCGACGTTACATTAATTTAGAAATAAGAATAAATAATAAAATAAATATGCAGATATAGCGACTCTCGGAAGTTTTGGGACTAGTCAATATTCAAAGCACTTTCAAGCTTTTCTTTTCGTTAAACACATTAAATAAATTATAACATTCCCACAATCTTAACGCTTAGGAACTGAGTTACTACTAAAAAGTTATATTTAGTAATGAAAGCAAATTTAACCTTTTTGTTGGAGAAAACCAAACACGGCATTAGATCCAAATTATATTCGTTGCAGGGTTAATCATTGGGTGGCTCAGTGATGTTGTGGGGCCCATTCTGAAGATTCTGAAGATTTACACTTCATCGATGGTAAAATGAATCACCGTTATTAAAGCGATATCCTGAAAAATAGCACTAAAGCCAGTGCGGAGAAATTTCGAATTAATAACTATTATTTCCAACAGGATAACGTTCCAAACCATACGAAATCCTGGTTTTATCGACTGCAAACACCTCCGCAGTCACCTGATCTGAACCGTATAGACTATTTGTGGTCAATTTTAGTAAGAAAATTGATAAAAGAGACTTCGTCTAATATTTCTCAATTTTAGGAAATGTTTGCATCAAGTTTATAAAATAATGAGTGATAATAGTGAAAGTAACCTTCTTAAAATGACTCCAGAACCATAAATGTATCTTAACTACTTTTCGATATGAAATAAAAACTCAAAACAAAATTTATAATAATATAAAAATATATTAAAACAAAATCCAAAATCGGTGGAATTATATTAAAAAACATAACAAGCATATTCACTAACTTTCTTCCAAATTAAAAATGGTGGAGTCAAACCATTTGTTGATTTGAGGCAAAATCAACCAAATTTGACTCTACAATCTAACAATTCATATATATGAAAAAGAGACAAACATAACATATGCAAGCGTCTTCATGACTGAAGGTCAGATAGATCAATAAACATTGTGATAAAAATATAAATATCATAAAATTATTAAATAAAAAATAAATTAATTCACAATACACTTTTCAATTAAAAGAAAAATAATCAACGAGTGAATCTTATTCAAAAAGTTCAAAAACAAAATTAATCGATTTTCTTATTTTAGTGTCTAGTTCATTTGATCCCCTTGCCTGCATCGACGTTGGGTCCATCGCTTGCCCCTTCCGCAATTTTAAATATCATTAAGATTAAGTTATAAAGCAAATACTGTACTTTTAAACGCAGCTTATAAAAAAACAAAAACTTCACAAATGTTGTTTGAAACAACAACAAAACGGATAACACCTTAAGATGTTTTTATAAGTTTTAGAGTAAAATGATTTGTTTTTCGAGATCAAAATAAAATAATACCGAAATTCATGGCGACCAACGCTAGTTGCATTAAAAAAGTTCCAACATATCCCAAAACTTGTCATCAATTTCTTCGAATTGGCTTAAAGTAAAATCCAAAACATCTGGTCTGTTCTCAAATTTGAGGAGAATAATGCCATACTGCAGTTATGTTGGTTAGAGAAAACCTTGCAATAAATTTTGTGTACTCACTTTTTTAAAAGTTGAATGATTCATGTCGCGGTCGAAGGCCTTCACGATCTTCGGGTTGCTCAAAACCTCAGCAAACCTTCTCCAATTCTCCTTCGTTACGCAAATTTTAGCCATGTTAAAGAATGTGGCAAAGGAAAATTCCGTCGACTCCGCCATCGGATCAGAGATTAAATGTGTAGGCGTTGGGTAATTCGTGTTCGCGGGAGTCTCGGTGTGCTTTAAACTTCGCAGCGCACTTTCCCAAACTTGTTTTGGAATTTTCGGTTACGAGCTAAATAACGCAATTATTAATTTATGTCACCGCTGAATAGGGGAAATCCACTAATGCAATGAAATTTTGTAGAAGCTCTCTTGTCTTTCAGATCCTTCCGTTTTAAAACAAACAGAAGGCTTCTGCAAAATTTTATTGAAGTGGGTGAATTCCCCGTAAAACGTAATTTACATACCTCTTAATTTTGGTTTTCTTCCTAACACTGGCCCGCCTTTTTTCTTTTAATCCAGAACCGTTTTGCGTGGAGCAACTGCTTTTTTAAACCGAAATCTGGCAGATGACAACTGACACTGAAATTTTGTCCTGCCCTAGAGATGTAAACTAAAGCTAGAGACCACTGACATAAGAAGCCTAGGGAAATGCTGACCCTGTACATGAGCGTAGTAAAAATGCGACTGACTATAGAAAGAGGAAAACAGCCTTGGCTTTTTGTGACACGTTTTTTCCACCGAAAAGGCCAAATATCAAATGTGTTTATGGAGCATTTTTCAATGATGTTTGATGATGATTCGTAAGTCCTTTAAAAAACGAAAAAAACCTAGGGGCGTGATGCGGCGAATTAGTCCAGATGTAGTCCTTTAAGGTAACTAAAAGTAAATTAGGATTATAGCAAAAACCCCTTTGCCAATTTTGATTCCTCAAAACTGTTTTTCAATGACGTAAACCACATTTCTAGAAGTGAACCCTGAAAAAGTTCATTCCAGAAACTTTCCACTGCCAAATTATTTAAGATTTGCTGGTGCATTTGCAAGGTTAGACCGACTTTGATAGTCAGTCTCAAGATCATTTATCTCAATTTTAAAAGTTTAAGAAATAAAAGGGATGAATTTATTTTAGAAGCAGCACGACAACCTCCAGAACGACACGTGGCTCTACAGGATGTGTTTTAGTGGGATGAACGATCTGACCTAACCAAACAAAAATTGTATGGCACGGAAAGAGGAGCATGTCAACCGTTTTGGGAGTTATAGGGTGGTTCGTAGATTCCAATTTTCCATGGTATGCACATCACTCAAAAATTTTAATAAAAATGTTTGTTAGTGGGAAAGCGAAAAATCTGTGCTACAAAACAAGCAGGCAAATATTAAACTTATCAGGAACGTTTGATTTTTGTTAAAGGGCATTAAAAATTAAACGCCCATAAAAACCTAATCCAATTCATCGGTAACCTTAGAGGGGATTCCCAAATGCCTACATCAATGGCTCAGTCAAAATATCGCAGTGCAGATCGCTCTGTACCTTTCACACAGAACTTTCAAAAAGCGGTTCCTCGTACAAAGTTCTACTTGTCGGCTCTTTAAGTTTTACTCTTCTATGGGAGTGTTTTCGACATACAAGTGCATGGTTTCGCCGACTTTTTATGGAGGTAACTAAAACTTTATGAAAATATCTAAACTTTATAGACCCAACTCGAACTTTATGAAGTTTTGGTTCCTTTATGTGGTCCCAACTGAAACTTTTTATGACACCCCGAAAATGATTGTGCTTTGGAATTTGATTTGGGTTTTTCAAAGCTGCAGGAATTTTACGCGGCTATATAGGGGGGATGATATCCAATCCAACCACCCATGCTATAAAGCTTTAATAAACTTCATAAAGCTTCAATATATTCCATAAAGCTTCAGAAAACTCCATAAAGCTTAAGCTATATCCACAAGGTCTAAACAAATTTGAATTTCTGATTCTTTAGATCGAAAAAGGCGCACAGATGTGTTTAGTATTTGTAGTTAAAAAAGTTTTATTTTAAGAAACTAATAAAGCCCGGTTTCACGTTTTTATCTATTCATTTAATTCGCCGAACAGTGCTGAATTTGTCTATTGATGTGATTCGATTACTGACATATGCAGGGGAGGATAAAACTATAAAATTATAAGGAATTACAAAATTAAAAATTATTTAGGCCTTTTAATAAACTTCGCATTTTCGACTATTTGTTTGCCAATATTTACCAAAGACAGAAACCTACAAAAATTTCATCCAGATCGATCAATTACTTTTTAAACTGCAACACGAGCAGTTTTTAAAAAGAAGATTTCGAGATAATCGCGCTTAAAGTTCCAACACAGTGCCGATTCTTTCGACTATGCGCGATAACCCTGTAAATATTTCGATTTCTCCTCTTTCCAATCAACTCTCAACACTTAACGGACGGGTCACGTAGACTCACCTTTTTCTACTGTGACTTCCTAGGACAGGCCACGTAGATTTGCGTAACTTTAGACAAAAAATGGCCGGAAACCAGAGAAAAACAGAGCAGATTCCACCCGTCCGTTAGGACGCTAAACGCAAACGTTAGACTTTCCTTTCAGGCCCACCCTGTCCTCAGGAACCCCCTACAGACTTAAGGTTCATATTACGCGACGTTGCGTGTCAGTCCTCGCGCATTGATTGTGAGTTTTTGCTCATTCAAGGTTTAAAAAGAGAGGCTATGTGCACGTTAAAATTTGTTTGCCGTTCTGTTAATTCTCCGGTTTACCCGTCAGCGATAGTCCACTTGACGGCTGAGTCTAAGTCTGAACGGAACAACAAGAAAACCGGGCTGGACACTTAACGTCTTAAATTTTTATTTATTACACTTTCGATATACAAAAAGAAAAATCGATTTTTTTTTTAAATTATGAAGGGTTTACTCCCCTTAAAGTTGGTTCCGTTTTTAATTAAAACGTAATTAGGTTTTAAAAAACAAATCTTCATATATTAAAAATTAAAACAATGACAAAAATTGAATACCGTTCGAGTTTTTCCATTCAGGGTTTTCTCAGTAAGGCGGCGCCCAAATGCACGGTTTGCTTCGTAGGTAAGGTTACGTTGCTTAACACGATTTCTGCGCGACCCTCTAGGTGATTTTCTTATAAATCTCGACGAGATGAAAACGAATCTGAAATCAGTTCTTGTCCATAGAATTGTGACCCTCGCCGCCTCACGGGACAGACACCCAATGGTGACCCAATGATCATGCACGCTGGCGTCAACGTGTTTAATTAAAAATGAGTGCATTAAACAGGGAGAAACTGAATCATGTTGATCAACTTAAAAATAAATCAATTTTAATCGTTATATTTTGGTTTACACTGTCGGACAAAATAAAGTGCAAAAACGCATCTATTACCAAAAAACGCTTTTTCTTGATAACACGGCTGTTCAATTTTCCTGTATAGTACATGCTTTGAAAGCTTTGAGAGATCCTCTATTTTTCTATGTGTTGCATTTTTACTGTTTTATTTTATAGCTTCTTGCAGTTTTCTTCGGACAAACTTTAAAATATTTAAGCGTTGTTATTTATAATTGATAATTTCTGGCTTTTTTACAACAGTAATAACAGGTTATAAAGAGCCTTTCATTAAGCACTTCCTATCTTTAAATTGAGATATCATCGAAATTATTCATTTGTTTGAAAGGCCTATCGCTTCTCTGGTGGCTGAATTTGACCGATGGCACGGGTTATGTTGACTTTGAGGACCGCTCTAGTTTCTGGCATATTCGCATAGACCTCAGAAAACCCCACAAGAAAAAGTCTAAAGGGGTCAAATCGCACGATTTCGATAGCCAGTTCACATCACCTCCACGTGAGATGACTATGTCCTCAAATCGGTCATACAGAATGTCCAATGTGGCATGAGCTGTGTGGCACGTAGCGCCGTCGTGTTGAAACCACATGTTGTTGGTGTCCATATCATCCAATTTAGGCCAAAAGAAGTTGGTAATCATTGACCTATAGCGCTCGCCGTTGACGGTGGTGGCCTGGCCAACGTCTTTCTCAAAGAAATCTGGACCGATGACGCCGCCAGCCAAAATCCGCACCAAACAGTGAATTTTTCCGGATGCTTTGGACGCTCTTCGATCTCATATGGATTGGTATTATCCCAAATTCGGCAATTTTGTTTGCTGACATACTCATTCATCCAGAAATTGGCCTCATCGCTGAAAATGATTTTTCAATGAAAATTACGGTCCAAAGTTTCCAACTGCTCCAGAGCCCATTTAGCAAACACACGTAGTTGTCTATGGCCGTTCACCTTCAGCTCCTGCGTCAGTTGAATTTTGCACGGGTGCAGGCCCAAATTACGACGCAAAATTCGCCAAGTTGTGGTCTGCAAAATTTCGAGTTCTTGTAAGCGACACGAAATCGACTGCCTCAGATTCTCACAGACAGCGAGGGTATTTTCGGCAGATCTTGCGTTTCGTTGACGTACGGGTGTTGGTTGATTGTTTACTGAACCAGTGGACTCAAATTTATCGAAATATATCGAAACGCGCAGAACCTTGCCCGAACAGAACATCCATTTTGATAAAACAATTTTATCATTTGCACGTATTGTTAAACGCTACATCCATCCATAGTGATTTGGCAAAACCGACTGAATAAATGACAACCAATTTGACAGATTCAACAATATGGCCGCTATCAACTGTCAATGTTCGGAAGTCTCTATTGGAAGACCCTTTATATTTTAAATATTTTGCAAGACATTTAATCCATTTGCAGTTATCTTTTATTACTAAAGTATGTGATTTCGTTTAGATTATTTTAACATGAAGCCACTGTCAGAGGTCGTTAAGAAGTTTTTGATTTAGGATAGGAATTTTTGATAAAAACAAATCGCCAGTTTGAAAAAGACATGCGGAAAAAAAAGGAAGACAAGTAAACAGACCGACAGATTAATTAAGATGCAGGCTCAAAAATGTCCACTAAATTCTGCTAGAATTATTAAAGAGGAATTGAATTTGAATATTCCGCTACGCACCGTGAAAAGAAGTTTGAAAAAACCTCTGCTGCGGTCGTCTAATGTAAAGAAACGTTTTGAGTTCACAAAAACAAAAAAATATATGCTAACATGCCTCAAACTTTTTAGAACCGCATAATTTGGTTAGACGAATAAAAATTTGAAATAACAAAATCCTAAAAGACGACAACGAGTGTGGTGTGAACCATTTAAAAGGCTCAAATAAAAAATTTATACAGCCCACTGTTAAGCATGGAGGCGGTTCTCTAATGGTTTGAGGATGCTTCTCTTTAAGCGGAGTAGGATACCTCGTTAAAATTGATGAAAATAATGACAGGCCATTTATTATGTAAATCTGTTTAAAGAAAATCTGGAGTAATCTACTAAAAAAATGAATTTAAACGAGTTTGTGTTTCAACAGGACAATGATCCGAAACACACGACCAAGATTGGAACTAACTATTTTCTCGAAAATAACATTGAAAAGCTTGAATGGCTACCGTAGTCCCCGGATATGAATCCGGTGAAACATCTTTGGACTATACTACCCAAATGCAAAATAGTTGGTCTAGTGAGATATTTTAACAGTTTATTTTATAACTAAGCCTTTATTTTTCAAATAACTATTTATTAAATAAAATTTATTCTTGTTTTATAATCTCTGGAAGTCATCCTCTTAAATTATTTCAAAACATATAAAATTCAGGTCGCAAATTTAGTAATAATTTTATTTTGCATTATTGAGCAGCCACGCAAAATAGTTGGTCTACCCTGAATTGAGTGCAGAATAGTTGGTCTAAGTTGTTTTTATTCACTCTATTAACATTTGGTGATATCACCTTTGTTCTATATCACGTCATTTATCCTTCGAGGCATAGTTGTCACTAAATTTTCACATTCCTCTTGTGTTATGGATTCCCAAACAGTAGTGATTAATGAACGAAGTTCTTCAAGGTTTCTGGCCGGATATTTTTTGAGTCTTTTCTTCATTTTTCCCCAAAAAAACTCTATTGGAGAGAAATCAGGACTATTAAACGGCCATTCCAGTAAAGGAATGTCATGAGCCCTGATCCAAGATATTGTGGACCTTGCTGTGTGGCAGGGAGCTCCGTTCTGTTGGAAAATATATTCTCCTTCAGCGGACTCCAGTTTTTTAATAGAAGGAAGGAGTTCCTTTTCTAGTATATTTTGATATTTTGCCGCGTTTATTGTACCATTTACGATGCATAGTTGACCTACGCCTTGACCAGACATACATCACCATAGCATTATTGATGCCGGGAACTTTACAGTTCTTTTCAAGCAGTCTTTATTAAATTGCTCATCCGAAGTGCGAATAACTATTTTCCCATTATCTCCAAAACACGCGAAAAATTTCGATTCATCGCTCCATATAACAAATTTCCATTGCTTGGGAGTCTAATCTTTGTATGACTTGGCCCACTCTAAACGTTTTTTTCTTTTGCTTTACGATAAGATGTGGCTTTTCCTTTGCCTGTTTGGAAACGCAAGCACTACAGTTCTATAACTTCTTTCATGGATTCGTCTTAACTGACTTTATAAAAATTGTATCCTAATCTTTTGATTTCTCTCCTGCACATATCTACTGAAATGTCTCTTTTAAGAGTTTTTCTCCACTTAACGGTTATAGCAGCAGAGTTAGCACGATGGTTTTCTTTGATTATTGCTTTTAAATTTCTCCTGTCCCTTAAACTAGCTATGCACGGCCTTCCTGTTTTCTTTGTCAAATCAACGTTTCCTCCTCTTTTATATAAATTAATTATATTTTGAATCGACGAACGGAGTACTCCTAAGTTTTTGCGATTTTATACGAAGAATTTCCATTTTTAAAAGAATTAATAATTACTTCCCGAAGATCGGATGAAATTGGTTTACCACGTGGCATTATCACAAACTAAATGACTAATCTGGCTATGAGCGACTAAAGAAATGAGTGTAACTGCATCTAGAATAATTTCATTAAATTTGCAAACACAAACTTAACTAGCATTACATCAAAATTTCAGAGTATACCAACTATTTTGCACTCAATTCAGGGTAGACCAACTATTTTGCATGGCTACTCAATAATGCAAAATAAAATTATTACTAAATTTGCGACCTGAATTTTATATGTTTTGAAATAATTTAAGAGGATGACTTCCAGAGATTATAACACAAGAATAAATTTTATTTAATAAATAGTTATTTGAAAAATAAAGGCTTAGTTATAAAATAAACTGTTAAAATATCTCACTAGACCAACTATTTTGCATTTGGGTAGTATATACACTTGAGAGCAATAAAATCGCACACCCAAGTAATTTGGTTTGTTACTGATTTTTTTCATACATCTAAAGACACTGTTATGTTCTCTGATGAGTGCAGAATGACTTTGCATGGTCATGATGGACGCTCTAGAGTCTACAGAAGGTTATCAGAACGATTTTCACAATGCTGCATAAGCGAACGTGTAGCTTTTGGAGGTGAATCGTGTATGTCTTGGGGTGGCATAATGTTGGATACCAAAACTGACATTGTTTTCATCACTGGGGCGAATACCGGCCCGAGATCGAGAGGGTTGACGGCTGCACGATACGTCGAAGAAGTGCTCGAAGGACATGTGAGACCGCTCGCATGGCTTATGGGAGAAGACTTCATCTTAATGCACGACAACGCCAGACCGCATGTCGCTAGAACAGTTTGCGAGTACATGGAAGACGTTGGAATCACCGCGATGGAGTGGCCAGCTCGTAGTCCTTATCTCAATCCGATCGAGCATGTCTGGGACGAGCTAAAAAGAAGAGTTCGAGCACGAAGCCCTGCTCCTACGTGCCTCCAAGAGCTTCAACTCGCCATTGAAGAGGAGTGGAATGCTATACCACAAGATTTCATGGTGAAATTAATACGGTCCATGAAAAAGCGATTAAGAGCTGTGATTAAGGCTAGGGGAGGGAATACACCTTATTAATAAACAATTTGGGCAAGAATTTTGAGTTTGATTATCATTCTTCCTTAAGCAAAATTGGTAAATTTTACCTCTATGTTGGGCTTTGTGCCCTAAAACCCCTTATGGGTATTTTTTTACACTGTATTTGGTATCATTAGCAAGGTAATGAAGTAAACTTTCAATTAGTGTATTTTTTTTTTCAATATTTATTCACATTCATGAAAAAAACTGCCTTAACCAAAAAAAAATAAGATGTGCGATTTTATTGCTCTCAAGTATACATAGCAAATGTATCAAACTGCCCCAACCAGAAAAAATTAGCAGACTTGAAAGGGGGACTTGAAAGTTTTGAGGGCCTAAAATCACAGACAATTTGATGAATTTTTCCTTACTGGAAAGACAAAATGAATAACGTACCCCAGGAATTTTAAAATGTGATTCATCTGCATTTGAAGCAGAAATTAATTTAAATAATGAAATGGGTTTTTTATTTCGAGAAATCAAAAAAAAAAAACCATCGACGAGGCCCTCTGAACTGCTTTAACAGACCATTGAACAGTTTGAACAGCCACATCGAAGTGGCACTTCCTCTTCAGCGTAGGGCAACATGACTGCAGGAAGAGGAGGCTTGTGTATGTTTGGCTGGATGTAAATTTCTTTTTTTATTTCCAATTTATTGAACTCAAAAAATCGCTCTATCGGGACGTATTTTAAGAAATCACTTTTTAAGTTCCCCAATTGTATGGAAAATTGAACTTACCCATTTTGCAAAATGTGCTTGATCCGTCTGCTTCTTTTTGCTAAAAATGTTCCATGCTCCAAATAGGCTCTTTCGAGCTCTGAGTTTTTTCGATGGTCATATTTCCACCAACCTCTTGAATTATTCAACAGTCAGACACTTGTAACACAAGCTAAAATTACTTACCATTTCTGCACTAATAGAACCAGTGGTAACCCTGCTCAGAGGGTTCAGAAAGCTCTTGAATTCCGTTCACAAGATCAGGATGGATGTTCAACAAAGTCGGGTGGGATGTCACATCCCCAGATTCATCTGCTGGTTTAAAGTGCCAAACTCTAAAAATGTTTCCTCGTGTCAATAAATCTGAGCTGGTTCTCTTTACAAATGCGCAAATGCAGCAGTTCCTACTTTTCAGTGAACATTAGTCGCAACCGACAACTTAGAAAGCAACGGAGTACATTTCATTGCTTTTTAATTTTATATAAATGATTTTAGCAAATAAAACCAAGATTGCCCGAAATTTCGACCTAATTTGTGAAATATGTAAACGGCCCACACCTAAATGTGCGTGTAAACGGTGGATGCAGTAACCAGTCCCTTGCACCGAAGGCTTGTTATTCTGATAGAAGTTAAACGTTGTTGTCGAGGAGCGGGAAGTAATGAGAGCGATGGCGATTGAATGGAACCTATTTAAAGATTTTTCTTTAAGTAAAAGATACGATTTTTCCAGTTATATCAAGGTTTATTTTCACAATAAGTTTTGCATTTTCTTAACCGAAATGTTCGTTTCGGGAATGGTCTACAGACTGATTCGTCTTCTCTTGATCTTGATATTTTGGCTAATCGAATTGATCGAACGTTGCTTGATATTCTACAGAATGAGGGACCGTCTGATGGATCAGTTTCGCACAGTTATTTCATCTATTAATTCCTTTTTCTGATTCACAGAAATTGGACAATTGCTTTGTTTAATGTTTTTGCTGAGACTTATAATAAAGTTCAAATGGTCAGCGTCTAGAGAAGTATGAAGATATAATCCTTCTTGTGTTATGTTTATGCCAATAACATACCCAAATTTGTGATTGAAAGACGAATAAAATCTTTGTATTATTATTTTTCAATTCGGTGGTCGGCCAGTAATGGGAGCTTGCATGACTCGGATTACCCGACATGTGTAGGTCCCCGTGATAGTTGGCATTGTACATTTTTAGATTTATATTTTTGTTTTGTTTTAGATGCTGCATCAAAGAGATCGTATAACAAAAAACTAAGCAATGTTAGCTTGATTTGAATATGTTAAGCTTCATATTTGAGAAGAATTAAAAATTATGGCTCCCATTTCACATATGAGCGATCCCGATCTGTCCAATTAACTCTCTGTGGCTTCCCTGTTCTCTGAACGCAGCCAATCCTCTTACCTCGAATATTTGGTACGTATGCAATCAACTCTCCTCTCTGGTCTTAAACGCTTTTACCAATTCATTAACATCAAAAGGAAATCCAGTGGGTATCCCTCAGCACTTAAACTTGCAAACGTGCAATAGCTAATCCCTTCGCTCAACATTTCAGTCAATCCTTTAGTGAGCATTCTTCCGAGCCTAATGCAAGCTACTTCCATTCCATGCAGTCTTGTCCTCAGACCATCCTTGCTTCTATAAATCCATCAGTGGTTTCATCCTCCATCAACACTCTTGCTGATGATCGCAATCCATGTCCTGATGGGGTCCCTGCCGTTGTCCTAAAAAAGTGAGGGCACTTGGCAACACTTGATTGAACCTCTTACCTCTAAATTTCAACTCTCTATCACCCTATGAATCATTCCCTCTAGGTGGAAAGACTCATTTATGATCCCCATTTATAATAATTCCAAACGCAACAAATTGTGACTTTGACCTGGCGAATCATCAACATCGATGGCATGGCCAAACCGCTTCGGAAAGAAGGCAATGCTCTGCGTTTAGTGAGACCAGAAAGGAATCGTGTACTATGAGCTGCTGAAACTGGACGGAGCTATCAAGGGGCATCGCTACCGACAACAACTCATCAATCTGCATTGCTCGGAAAATGGCCAGAATGGGACACGAGACACAGATCGAGTGATATTGCAGCACAACAACGCTCCATGCCATTACACTCTCATCGTTCTGGACACCATCAAAACGTTAAAATGGGATCTGCTCCGCACCCGCCATATTTGCCTGGCCCCCTCAGATTACCACTTGTTCCGGTCGATAGCGCATGCCTTGACAATTTGGAAGAAGTGCAAAATTAATTGGATGTATGGTTTCGGTTCAAGGATGCATCGTTTTATCGTCGCGGTATTCATGTATTGCCTGCCAAAGAGATGGCAAAAATGTCAGTAAGCAAAAGTAACATTTTATGTACTATATCTTTCACGTTGGTGTAAAAGAACCCACTTCTTGCTAACTGGTATGATTTCCTGTCACCCAAAGTTAAATTCTTAAATGCTTTAAGTCTGTCAGATTCGCGCTTTAAGACCAGCATTGTGACTGCAATGAAAGCTGCTTATAAAACGTCTTTTATATTAATCCATGTGTTGTGCTGTGGCGGAAATCCAAGCCATTTAACATAAACTTTATCCCCTCGTCGTTTCAAAACTTTTTCTACAAGGTAAACGTCGGGGTATCTGACAGGGGATAGTTCAAGCTGGTAAAAAGCACCTTGTATTACATTTCCTTGATAGTCCTCAAGAATGTAAGTTACTGGGTACGTGTTTTTTACCTGTTTTATTTTGAAAATTTCAGTAGACCGGTTTGGGGTGTAGCCTTTTTCAAAAACATGTTTATATCTACTTATCCGAACAAAGTAATGTCTAAGTAGCGAGGCACAATACTTTAAATAAACTATTTTTTTATATTTCTCTTGAAATCTCCGATTTTTCATTGATAAAAATAGCCCAGAAACATAGTTGCACACCTAGTAGATGCTTTTCGAATGGTCCCAGGTATCCCAAGGTTGTACGTTAAGACCATGGAGTTTTGTAACACCCTCATACCATTCGGCCGAGCACACTTTTTCTTGGCGTTGGGCGCTGTAGCATCCCACGGCATGTACTCGTACTCACCATATTTTGGCTTGGGTCGGTTTAGAAAATTTACTTAGAAGGTAATGTTGTTCGAAATTTACTCGTTAAACCCTTTCAATTGATACCCATGTCGAGGGTCCGCCATACACTACACTCTGCAGTGTTGTGTCATTTGAATTTCAGTGCCTAAAGTGATTAGAGCGTTGGGTATGTACAAATTTCAGTGATAATTTTTCTTAATATCAGCAACTTTTTACAGAAATTAGAACAACTATTTTTTCCTTCCAAATTTTGTATTAGAAGTAAGTAAGTAACTTTGTCCGTTTGCTTTTGGATGTAGCGATTTACGTTTTTGAATATCGCAATATTCCAATTTTTAGAAAATGGGAAAGAAATCAGAAAAAATTTCAGCTATTTAGCCATGAATTAAAAGAGAAAGATATTCTTTTTGGAAAATCGCTAGATTGAAGGGCGTCAGCCATTGCAGAGTAGTTAAATTGGGAAAGAAATACCGATGGTAAAAACGAGGTGATTCCTTCATGTCGGTCGACGACCTGTGGGCGTCAAGGGACCCCAAACACAGATCGGGCAATAATTATTATAGTACAGTTGCCCCGATTCGCTCTCTACCATTAAGGGAAATCCACAATATTCTAAGAGCCAAAGGAATCGTGTTTTTAGAGCGCTATAAGGCGAATCTAAAATGTCGGTGACTTCCAACATGGAACAAAACGCGATTATCCTTCGCTAAAGCTCATTGGTTCTTCAGAGCGGATGACTGGAACAAAGCAAGTTCTATAAATATAAGTCCTCTTTTTTTAAACGATGTATTAATTTAAATATCGAAATAATTATTGTTTCCCAGATTGTTTTCAGCGATGAAACATCCCCCTGGAGTCATGTTTTGGAAGTACATAAGCAGGAGAGTCCCAGGCCCCCTCTATAAAGTAGATGGTACAATGCGCCAGGAGCAGTATATAAAGGTCCTAAAGAATATCCTATTATTGCCTATCGTCACGACAAGACTCATACGAGAATGTTGTACCTTCCAACAGGACAATGCACCGTGCCATATAGCCAAATCTGTTTAAAATTTTATGTCCAAAAATCACATTCCTATCCTCCTTCCTTGGCCAGAATTGGATTGGTACAATTTTAAATCCCTAGTTTATGAAAGACACAATTCTTCCATAAATATCCTCGAAATTTGGTACGGTGCAGAAGAAATAGAGTAAGCCCTAAAAAATTAATGGTGGACGCACAAAATTTGCAATTTTTTAAAATAATAACAATAAATTTTTAGAGCAGATTTTTTGGCCTTTTCAGTGATATGCATATCTCTACTATAGGGGTAACCTTATGGTTATGGGTAAACAATGATAAAATTACCCTCAGTTTATGAAATGTTAAAATATCACAAAGTGGTTATAATGACCTGGTCACCTACTGTAATTGATTAAGTTGTGGCCCTCCAAAAAGCAAAACAAGAGCACATACATAATTAAAATTAATAATAATAATAAATTAAATTTTGAGTCAACTATCACCCAAAGATTGATAATCTTTAAGCGCACAGAATCAATTTCTCGAATCGAAACACATTTTTTGATTTGTTGGGCGCCGGGTTCAAGTTGAACTGAAGATCACTCTGAAGGTTAAATAAACTTTCCCAATTCTTTTCCACATTTGCTGATTGCGATTTTGAGCAGTTTTAAATAATCACAATCTTTTCTATGAAGTGAGCTATTTTAAGAATTCAATCGAAAAAGATTTAAGTCGGTTAGGTAAATTTAATCAAAATTTGATTGCTTTCTACGCCAGAAGGAAATGGTAAAGAAAGCGAATTATCGCTTCTATCAGAAGTGTTATTTTTAAAAGAAGATTTGAATGTTTTAAAGATAAATGTTATCTTGTTTTAGGAAGCAAATTGTTCAAACAGCAGCAACAGAAAAAGAGAGAGAAATTGTGTTTAGAACTTGAACTTCAACAATTATTGCATTGGAAGACAAAACAAATCCAACATCTCCAAGTTATTTTAATGTTTGCCTATTACTCACGCACATGGGCTGCCTGCTAATTTTCAATTATGCCCGCCTCGTCGGCCGGCGAGCCTCAGTATTCAATTTCAGCGATAGCACTGTTTTGATGTTTTGTTTGCTAATCTCAAAAGCTCTTCTGGATAGAAAAATTTCGGTAGTTTTGTGTACATTTCTTGGTTCAATCCCAACGCAAGACCAGTTTGCTTTGATCGATCGTGTAGAAGAATAGTAAATAAAATTTCGAAAAACTTCTACTAGTCGTGTTAATCTGAAAAAGTTATCCATAAAACAAAATAATTCGAATTGCTAAAATGCCTGGCGTGGACTGGATCCCATTGGTGTCGCACTTGAAGGCGTCTATTCAAGCAGTAACCGGCGATGTAGATGGTGCCATGAAAACGATTGACAATTTTCATAAGGAATGCCCGGGTTTTTCGCAAGCAACCTCCTTAGTACAGTACATGAATGATGACGTGGAGGGTGCAAAAGAAACACAGAGACGATGCCTAGGTACGATAAACAACACCTTAAATGGAACGCCTATTGTGGGTCATATGAAAGGTGAGTTACTTTAGATTTTACTTGCTTGAAACATTGTAAAACCAACTTATTTTGGAGAATTCGTTGGTAGTTCGCACACGTCTCGAGATATTTAAGTTGGAAGTTATGTTAAACGACAAAACAAAGACGTTTCTGCCTCTTCTTAAAAACATTTCTGGGAAAATTCTCAAAATAACCAAATTAAAGGCAAATAACAGAGAGACAAGCAAATTTTTATCGTGTTAAATTACAAATTGAAAAACTAAATCGCAAGCTTTCTTTTTAAAGCTTTTACTTTAGTTGTTTTGTTATCTACCAGGAATTTCGCAAGTTTATTTTGAAACAGTTCCCGTTATCGGCGTAGGCTGAAATTTGACACAGAGACCCAACAGTGAGATGTCTAAGAAGTTGCATTTTTTTTTGTTATAAGCTGGTTATCCATGGTTCATTTAAATAACGACACGCGAAACAGGCGCGCAAAGACTGTTGGGATGTAAAGTTCGTATCGTTCTATAGAAAAACAGAGTTTTTTTGGCAAAAATGTATAACCTGTATGTAGAGAAATGTAAGGAAAATATTTAATACTGAATTTAACTTAAATTTCCATGCTCCTCGAAAAGACACATGCCAAAAATGTGATTTACTGAAGGAAGAAAAATCGAAGCATGCAATAATGAGGAAGTCATGATGTACCATACATTTGCAAAATGCCGAACTTCTTCTTCCAGAGTACCAGAAAAAAGCAAAAGTAAATTCCAGGGAATATTATGGATTCTCATTTGATTTGCAAACAGCACTTCCGTATCCTAAACTGTCTGTTTCGTTAGCCTATTACATATAAGCGAAATATGTACATATACAAGTTGGGTTTCCATAATTTCCATGATGACAATGTCAAGATGTACCATATGATGATAGGATGAAACTACAGCTTCAAGAGGTGCACAGCATTTTAGCGCATATGGAGGTTATAACTACTCAAAAACACGTAATAGCTCACAGTGAATGCTTGTAGACCACAAATTTTTGGTATCGGTTCATTCCTTTCTACCGAATGACCGTGATTTTGGGTTGATAGAAATGAAAATAAATAAAACTGGTTCGCCCGGCATTGAACAACTTCTAAAACACTGTTGATTTAACAAGGGTTCTGAATATGGAAAATTTGAAAATTTGTTGCTAACTCGATTATCTAGAGTATTATTCGGTGGTCTATAAACCCACTGATTTCCATGAGCGTAAGAGTTTTGCCACATTTGCTGTGTCAGCTGGTATGGATTTTGGAAGGTTTGATAATATTCTGCTTCCTTTGGCCTTTGGACTCAAAATCCTATTTGTAGTTTCTTGGTAAATAATTTCCTCTGGAAGAAGTAAAGTTTCTGTATTTTTCTCTTTATTCTCTGCAGTATTTTCATTAGCTAACTTTTCTATTCCTTTACTTTTTTCGGATTCGTCCTCTTTTCCATTTTTTGTATCTGTTAAAATTTATTTTTTAATCCGGTTTTTTAAATCACAAATTTTTTTTTCTACCGGTCCTTGATCAACAATTTGTTCATCATCAACGCTATATTCCTCTAAACTGGTACTTCCACATGTGGACGACACACTGCTCGTTTCGCATGAATCTGAATCTTTCAATTATTTTTAAATTTCAATATATTTCCATTTAAATTTATGCTTTCGTCATTAAATACCTCCTGTTATTGTTTAAAACTCAAATTTAATTTGAAATAATGTCATAAAAGTAAATTAATAGTTCTGGTTGCTGAGTTTAATGATTTTATAAAAGTAATTTCCAGCATTTGAGTATTGTTTATTAATAATAATAAATCTATATTTTAATATGTATAGACGGGTTATATTACTTTAGGGCTCAATTGAAGAGAAGTGTTTTAATATTTTAGAAATAGTTTGTCTTTTACCTATGTATTATACCATTTTGAAGCAACATTTTACTCTTTTTTTGGTGTTGGTCAAAGTTGTTGGTCCGTGAGTGAACGCTTAAGATGATGGTATCATCAACGAAGATAGAGATGAGATGGCTATCATTTGTTAGAAGATCGGACGTGTAAAGAAGGTATAGAAATGGGCCAAGGACGCTTCCCTAAGGCACTCCTGCAAGTATTCCATGAGGCCGAGAGGTGGAGCTTTTATGTCGTTTAATAAATATCTTTGGAAGAGTACATGTATTATATATTGAAAAGCAACAGAGCTTTGATTTTGTGAAGCAAACCCTTATGCCAGACTTTATTGAACGCTTGGGCCACATCCAGAAATACCCCAGAACAATATCTTTTTTTTCCTCAAAAATTTTTCTTACACATGCGACAATTCTATGCACTTGCTCTATCGTGCTATGTTTTTCTCTGAACCCAAAATTGGTGCATTGGTATAATAATCTGGCTTTCAACGAGCACTAATTGAAACTTTTTAAGTAGCAGTTTAGAGAAGATTGAGAGCATACTAATTGGTCGAAAATGCAAGAGTAATATCCTTGCCCGGTTTAGGTATTTCAGACAGCATCCACTTATTAGAAAAGTATCCCATCGAATAGATTTTCCAAGTACTTAACGGCTATATGTAGC
This sequence comes from Philonicus albiceps, assembly GCA_963969385.1. Taxonomy (NCBI): domain Eukaryota; kingdom Metazoa; phylum Arthropoda; class Insecta; order Diptera; family Asilidae; genus Philonicus; species Philonicus albiceps. The sequence goes on along the minus strand of CAXAKG010000018.1, from coordinate 28,598 downwards.
AATTATTTTATCATCTTTCAAGTAATTTTATCATAGCCTGGGGCTTTTTTTGGATTGAGATCTTTGATGAGTTTATATATTGTTTTGAGACTTAAGCGTAGCGATATTTCTCTTAATGCAGTATTGAGGAAAGGAAGACTAGCATTTCCCATTGGTGCGTTGGGCGTGAAAACTTTGATTAAATGTTAGTTATTTTCTTTATATTTAAGATATTTATAATTTAGAACTATTAAATTTAAATTAAATATTTAGTAGTCCTAGGAACATAGAATAGAGAACGGGAAGACAGTATTAGTTATAAAAAGTAATATACATATAAAAAAAATTTTTAAAATTAAAAAAGTTAGACAAGTACAATGATTTTAGTGATGCGTGGGTGGAAATAAGGGATGCGGGGGTGGATTCGGGCTCGGGAAACACCACTAACTTGTATTGTCACCGAAGTTATACATGTTCGCCAAATTTCATTGAGTTTGGTAAAGTCTAAGTATAAAAATTTTGCATTGCAAGATTTGACGACACGTAGTGTAAGTTAAAAAAAAATAATTTAATAATTTAAAAAGCAAATTACTTATACAACCCTGAGCATTATAATGAATTGATAGAAAAGTGTAGAAGAAGAAATACATTTTCGATAAAACGAATGTAGCAGCCGGATTTTATTTCAACGAAATCTCTAGAAGAATCAATAACAAGAAGAGTCAAAAATACCGCAGGTGAATCTGTCTCTTGGCTGGAAATTCAATGGATGAGATTCTTGAAAAATTAACCTTATAAAATGTTCCATATGGTGAAACTTCTTTAGATGATTCCAAATTCCACGTTTTGGATCTTTCACCTAAAAGAGGAAGACCAAAAATGTACGGAAATGTTAAATTACTTCCATTATACACCACCACTAGACCAGTAACGGAAGAAAAACGTAAAGATATTATGGTATATGTCTTTACTACCATACATCCCTCCAGTTTTTCAGGAACATTTTAAGAATCTTAAAAACTCGAAATTATACCAGGTGTACAAGTATGAAATGCGGATTTTTTTCTCGAAAAAAACACGTTAAATTCGGAAGAATTATAAAAAGCTGTTTATTCAAAATATGCTCCATCGCTGGTTACACATTTTTCCCATCTTTCAGGCAATTTATGAATTCCACGCCAGTAAAAATCTTCTTCTTTTCGCGCGAACTATTCATCGAGCCATTTTTGGACATCTTCGTAGGAACCAAAGCGCTGCTCAGCAAGAGCGTGACCCATCGATTCAAATAAGTGGTAGTCGGAAGGAGCCAAGTCAGGTGAGTAAACCGCATGGGCTAGCACTTCCCAACTGAGTGCTTCCAACGTGTCGCGGACGGGTTTAGCGGTATGTGATGGGACATTGTCATGGAGAAAAATTACTTTGTGTTGCCTTTTTTGATATTCTGGTCGTTTTCTGAGCAGTGAATGGTTAAAATCGATTAGTTGTTGTTGGTATCGTGTAGTATTAACCGTTTCACCAGGCTTTAGTAGTTCATAATAGACCACACCCTTCTGGTCCCACCAAACACAGAGCATCGTCTTCCTGCGAAAGCGCCTCGGTCTACCCATGAATTTTTCCGTTTGGGATTCTCAAAATAAATCCACTTTTCATCTCCAGTAAGAATACGATGCAAAAACGACTTTCTTTTGTATCGCTCGAGCAACAGGTGATTTTACGCCTTTCCATCTGCCTCTCATTCAGCTCATGTGGTACCCATCTGCCGACCTTTTGAATCTTCCCCAACTCTCGTAGGCGATTGGAAACATCTTGTTGACTAACGCCTAATTGCTCTGCGAGTTGTTTTTGTGCTTGCCCATCGTCTTCGTCCAGCAGTTCTTGCAATTCTGCATGTTCGTACCTTTTTGGCGGTTTTCCGTGTTCCTTCTCTGCCACACCAAAATCACCCTGTTTGAAACGCCGAAACCATCGTTCACACGTATCTTGCGACGGAGCATGCTCACCATAAGCTTCTCGAAGCAATCGGTACGATTCAGCAGCAGTTTTCTTTAAATGAAAACAAAAAATTAATGCTGTCCGCGAATGCTCTTTACTAGGCACAAATTGCGACATATTCAACGCTGTAAAACACCAATAAGAAAACACGTTTTCAATTTAATGCTAATGCGCATTTGACACCTGTCAATGGCGGAACAAATTGCCATATATGTTAAATTTTTATAATACACACTGCATTGGTACGCCAACTGTTTGTCAAATCCGCATTTCATACTTGTACACCTGGTAAAAATGGATTACTTTTTAAAAATAATTAATAGATGTACATGAATTATTTCATTAAAGTTATTGTTTCAAATAAAACTCATAGTTCTTTATTGCTTCAAGGGGACATTACCCTCAGTTGGTTCAAAAAAATGTCAATGCTTTGCATAGAAATTGATTTAGGCACAAATTCTTGATTTTCCTTTGTGTCTTTTTCATTAAAAGGGGACGAAGGAAACCTGTTTGATCGGATAGAGCCTCACAGCGTTCAGTGCTCACGTTTAAGCGTCTGTTTTGTACGTTTAAATTGTTGTAAACAAAATGTTTAGTGATTCATGCATGAAACATTCGCGTTACTCTCAAGTGAGCGTCCAGGAAGACGAAATAAAAAACGGAAATTCGCGCCTCCACGTGAACTTGATACAACAACTTGACAAAAACTGGCCTCATCGTCGGATTTCAAACAAAAAATTACGTTCACTGCAGCATACGTACAAAAGTGCAAAATTTTGTAATGTTTTTTTCTGAACTGTCGAATATTTTAAAGTGTAAAGTGTGCGACGACCCGATAAAATTTGGAAGACACGATCAGCAAGGCTTACGATTCCAACTGTCCGTCACCTGCGATTGTGGCCAAAAGTAAATTCATTCGTATCTAATACGTGTGGCCAATTAACCAGGATCTGGTAACATGCGATTTGTGCTTTGGGTCGTTGTCTTGATAACAAATAAAATTATCAGCAATACCCAACTTCTGACAAGAAGTCGGTCCATGATATTTTCAATAAAATGGAGATTTCCTGTTCCTGCAGCAGAAATACATCCCCAGACCATGACTGAGCCTCCCCCATGCTTTAGGGTGGCCCTAGTATTTGGCAAAAATGCTTTATTTGCACGCCGCCATAAAAATCTTCGTCCACCGGATCCTTGCAAATTGAATTTGCTTGCATCCGTAAAAAGAACCTGTGATATAAAAATTAGAAATATATTTTCTTTAAAGAACAGCTTTCATTAAGCACTTCCTATCTTTAAATTTAAATAAAACAAAGTTCGTATGAGATATCATCAGCATTATTTATTTGTTTGAAAGGCCTATCGATGCCATTAGGTACGAAATATTAAATCGTTCAAATGTCCGTCGCATAAATCAGGCTGAATTTGACCGATGGCACGGGTTATGTTGGCTTTGAGGACCGCTCTGGTTTCTGGCTTATTCGCATAGACCTGCGACTTCAGAAAACCCCACAAGAAAAAGTCTAAACGGGTCAAATCGCACGATTTCGGTAGCCAGTTCACATCACCTCCACGTGAAATGACTATGTCCTCAAATCGCTCATGCAGAATGTCCAGTGTGGCATGAGCTGTGTAGCACGTAGCGCCGTCCTGTTAAAACCATATGTTATTGGTGTCCATATCATCCAATTCAGGCCAAAAAAGGGTTGGTAATCATTGACCTATACCGCTCGACGTTGACGATTATGGCGACCGTAAAATGAACGAAGCGCGCGGAACGTTGCCCGAACAGAACAACCATTTTGATAAAACAATTTTATCATTTGCACGTACTGTTAAATGCTACATCTGTCCATAGTGATTTGGCAAAACAGACTGAATAAATGACAGCCAATTTGATAGATAGCCCAGTTTACACTTAATGTGGTTAGTGATGATCGACATCGCCCTGCAGCGGAAGCAAGTTGGCGAAACAGAAATTGTTTTAATTATGGACAAATTCACCTCTCGCAATAGTGAAAAGTCACCTTATTCTACTTAGTCGTCTACTTTAAACCGGGGAACGTTCTTTTACAATGTCTTCCAGAAAAGAGTCTCAAAAAAAGTATAATTTGGAATTTTAACTGCTGGTTATTTTAAGTGTGGCAACTTAAATGGCATTCGTATTATGACAGAAAGTTAGTTTTATACCTCCGGTTTTCAAGCGCTTGAACAACGTTGGGAAATACTAAAAATTCATTTGTAAAATGGTGGTTTCTACCGAAACTGTAAGAAAATTACGTTCAAAATTCGGTAGAAAAGAAGCACCTTCCCCACAATTTGTGGATCAATTTTGGAAACGTGTGCGTTAACGATAACACGTCCTCGTACTTGTGCAGTGCGCACAACTGAAAACATTGCTTCTGTTGCTGAGAGTGTGCAAGGACAACCACAGGACATCAATTCGCCATCGTTCTCAGGAATTCACAAATTTCTTTTGATACGAATTTTGCATAAACACCGCTGAATGACGCCGTGCATAGTTCAGTTGGTACAAGAACTCAAACCATATGACCTTGCGCAGCGTCTTCGGTTCGCTAATTGGCCTCTGAAACGCTTCGAAGATGAGCATTTTTACCGAATAATCAGCTCTTCTGACAAAGCTCGTGATTGTTAAGAATCCAATGCACCCTCCACAAGTAACTGTTTGATGTAGTTTTTGGATCAGCGATATCATTGGCTCATATTTCTTCGAAAATCAGGAAGGAAGATGAGTTACAATGAACGTTTAGCTCTAATATCCGATTATTTGAGGCATATTTTTGAAGATATGAACTTGGACAATATTTGGTTTCAACAGGATAGCGCTCAGTGTAACACAAGCCATGATCTTTTGCGTGGGATATTTGAAAATCTCATTATTAGCCATTTTGGTAATAAGCATTGGCCTCCGTACAGCTACGATTTAACTCCGTTGAACTATTATTTGTGGTAAGCTGTTAAAGATAAGTGTTACGCTTGCCATCCAGTAAAGATTGAGGATTAGTCAAATAAAGCTCCATACAGTTGTTGCATAGCAAATGTAACGATAGGTACCACTGTGCAACCATATCCTGGACACTAGGGGAACTTTCCCGCAAGGGGGCTAGTAAGCTAGTAAGGGTGACAACTCAGAGTCTGGCGCGCCTGTGCAAAAATGCGCCGACTCGGCAGCGTCACGTGGCGTAAGAGCCGGAAGCTTAGCAGAAGCCGTGAGTTACGACCGTTGAGTGAACCTCAATGAGTTACCAAAGAGCCATGCGATCCATCGGTGAGTGAGGCTAAATGTTAATTAAACAAATAAACATTGTGAAAGTTCAACCGGATCTTCGGAGTTAATTTAAATACTTAAACATCCTAGCACCAGAATACTAACGATCCGAAGTGTAATCCCCACTTCAACCCAGGGGCTACACAACACAGTCGAAAATGTACTGAAAAATTGGGTTGATCGTATTTTCTACTGCAAGCCCAGCCGAGGAAGTCATTTGAATGAAAGGTTGAATTTTCAAATAAACAAAAAAACATTCAAAAAAATTATTCGTTTTTTATTTCAAATAATAAATAGTCTCTCTTGTATATACAATTTAAAATTCACTATTTCGGTCCGCCGTGGGCCCCTACAATTTACTACGCCCGCGCACTGTAGACCCGCTTTAGGTTCATTTCAAGCTGTGTACTATTCGAATTTTCGGCGTGGCGTAGGTCTGTAAATCGAACTTTTTAGGCGTGGATCTTCACAAGGTGGATGTACTTTGGGCCTGCTGATAGTTTTCCATAGGCCTCACATTTAGTTGAAATTAAGGTTTTAACTAAACAAGTTGCTCAATTAGTAATAAAATTTAATAAATTTTGAAAGAAAAGGCCTCAAGTAACTGAAATTTAACAAACGTTTGAATGGTACGCTAATTTTTACAGCCGTTGGCCATCTTTTGGCGGGAGATGACGAAGGTGCAAATAAAGCGTTAAACGCAGCAAACCGATCAACAGTCGTCGCCGCAAGTGGGGCTGCTGCTGCCGTAACAACGGGAGGTTTTTATCCATAAAACTACTATTAGCATTTCTAAATATTAAGATATTTTTTTTTTGAAAATTTAAGGAATTGCTGCTATTCCTGCAGCAGTGACTGCGGGTGCTTGGTACGATATGGCGGCAACTAAAATAACTGGTAAAGATCAGGGGTGCATTGCAAGCTTAAGGAATGCAATTGAAAATCCTTCAGCGGGTACAATTTTTGATGCAGCCGCTGGTGTAGTTGGTGACGGTCTAGCGGGCTATGCTGGAGGGCAACTTGCAGACCAACTTGCGAATGGAACACCTCAAACTCCAACTACTGCGAATCAAGCAAAATTGAGCAGCTTAGAAAATGCTAGGGCAGCTAAGCTGGATATGTTAAATGGCGAACTAGGTGGAGGTGGACGCATGACTACCAATCAATACGTTGCGTTAGGAAATGAAATAAAAGGTCTCACTTCCGAAATAACGTTTATCAAAGAAGGAACACCAACATTTTGGACTGATTTGAAACCCACCACAACATCGCAGCCTGTTACAGTTCCAATTGTTGGAATTTACGACCAAAATAGCGAAACTACCCAAAAACTTCCATCGTATGTTAAGGAACGGTATGAACCCTAAGCTTTTGGATATTTCTTATTTATTCTTGCATTTAACTGCCATCAAATCATTTCTATTCATTTACATTTATAGTGAAAATTTACTTCATCAAACAACTACAAATGCGAGTGCGAGTACGAGTAAAGTTTTGAATCCTGGAATTGATGAAATAAATCCTCAGAACAACAAAACTGTACTAGAAGAAAAACCAATGGACGTTTCCATTATACAGCATTATAACTACCAGCAAAAGGAAACTATGCTAAAACTAAACAATGATCCAGAACCGGAGAGAACTCTTCATCCAGACTGCGTACCTTTTTTGAAAAAAGATTTAGAAAATGTCCGTGATTTCACCAATAGACAACGGACCGAACCGGAAAAATGTCTAGGATGGTCATGGTTACATTCTAATTTGTCGGAAGGTATATTTTCGTACACGGTAGATGAATTCAAACACTTTAAAGGCCATACTTACAAACCAAAACCATTTCTTTTAGATAAGGCTACAAAGAAAAGAAAAAGAAAATATGTTTTTGGGGTATGTAGTATGTTTATATATACCATACATATTTATTGGGCATATAAATAAATTTTGAGGGATTTTTGTTTAAAAAAACATGCCGATTGAGAGCATAAGCAATATTTGATTTTAAAGGAAGGACATCCCGTCTAAGCGGGAGTGGGAGGAGAGCTTTTCTCTACAGTAGACTCCGTGCAGATCTATACTTACAGATCCAAGACAGAAGGCAGAGTTGGTAGCGGTATTTACTCCGAGCAACTAGGACTCGATAGATCACTCCGGTAGCATAACCACTGCAGTGTTTTCTAGGCAGAGGTTATGGCCATATCGGGGGCCATGAGCTGGCTACTCAGGGTCTCATCTCACCACTGACCAGAGTTTTTGTCCTTACAGATAGTCAGGCCGCAATCAAATCACTCACTGGCGTCTATACTACCTCAAGGTTGGTTACTAACTGCCGATACCGGCTAAACCAGCTGGCTGAGTGGGTTAATGTCCAGGATAATGTTATGGCGGACGAGGTCAACGAGACTAACCTATTGGAAACGGATATCTTGCAACACGTAGGGGCACCCTTAGCTTCTCGTAAATTGGAGATTGAGAAATGGTACGAAATGATCGCTGGCTTCAGGTGGACACACGAGAATATGCATGAGACTACCAGGCAGATCTGGCCAACTTTTGACCACAACAAGTCAACCGAGATTATTTCACTTGGAAAGAAAGCCGGTGTACTCATACCATCTAATGACTTCTGTAGAAGTTGTCATAACGAGAAGAAAGAAGGATTAGAGTGTTAAGCACCTCCTCTGTGAATGCCCAGCCCTTGCAGTTCGCAGGAACCGTCACCTTGGTACTCCCTTCTTTGATGAACTAGTAGACCTTAACTCAATAAGCATCCGGCACTTGGGCTTGTTCATCAGAGACACAAAATTGTTCTTCGGTTAGATTCTGGGTCGCTGTACATAACTCTCCATTTTCAATCTACATATTTATGATAGTTAGCGTCTAGTACTACAATAATGCAATATTGCTACATTGAAATAAATGCAAGACATAATAATTACGACACCTAACGTAAATCCCTCAAAACTTATTTTTAAAGCCAATACTTTGAGCTCTTTATCTAGATCACTTTTTAGAAACGAAGACGAAATTGACTATGATTCATGTGCTGATGATTTATCGGACGGTTTATTTACACAACATCATAACTATCAAGATATGCAAAATACATTAAAATTGCACGATGAACAAAAACCGGAAGGAAAACTTAGCCTAGATCTCGTCCCACTGTTTTCGATAGAAAATTTGAATAAAGTGCATGCTTTTAATAACAGACAACCGAATGATCCAAAAAATCATTTAAAAGAAAGAGACTTAAACCGTTTGCTGGGATGGTCATGGTTACATTTGAATTTACCAGAGGATTTATTTTCGTACACGGTAAAAGTGTTTAACACTTTAAGGGTCATACTTACCAACTAAGATTAACTTAGTTTTAATATTTTTAAATTTAAAATTTTTATGTAGATTAAAATTATCTTTAGAATGAGTTATTTCAATTTGAAACTCGATTTTCGATTAATCTTGGATGGTCAATATGGCTCTACTAATCAAGAGCATAAAATTGTGTTTGTTATTATTAAATTATAAATTAAATTTTCGTTTTAGGCATTCGTTCAACTAAATAATGAATCTGAGGGTTTATATCACAGCCTCATTCGTCATTTCGATCAATGGGGGGAATTTATTTCTTTTGATCAAGAATTAATTAATCAACTCTCTCCAATTATGAATCATATCACAGAAATTTATTCTGTGACTGGAGATCCAAATTATTGCGGTTTTCTATCTACACCTGAAAACTCTCGATATCAATCCCGTGAAGTACGCGATGGAACTAGGGATGCTCTACAGAGGTTGCGAAATACTTTGAGACAACTATCCAGAGGTAAATTGTTCAATTCGAATGATATTATTGGGTGTGCAATTTTGCTTTCCCGAAATTTGTGGCTACGCGTTTACTATTAGAAGTATTGTGGATCGCTGTCCACCACTTTCTGCCATCTTACGGGCAGCATACGAATTCCGCATAGAAAAAACTGGTCATCTTTTGAGATGATCTACCAATCGATCAAATTTTCGACCTCTTCATAAGAATGGAAGTGCTAATCAGCCAGGCCGTGTACCATTGATCAAAATAAGTGAAAATTACAGGGAGCAGTGTCTAAAGAATACGGCGGTTGAGGTAAAGCTTCTAAATTGAGTGTATCCAATAGGGCCGGCTGTGCGACATGGGATCGAGCATTGTCCTGCTGTACGATCACTTTAACGTGGTTCTCGTTATATTGCGGCCGTTTGCCTTTCAATGCTCGACTTAAACGCGTCAATACCAATCGCCTGTGATTGTTTCAGTCGGTTTTATCTGCTTTTAATACACTACGACGAGCTGGTCCCACCAAATGACCTTGAATCCGTGAACATTCGGTTTCCCCGGTGATGTGGACGCTTGGCCGGGAAATGCCTATGATTTTTTGTGCTTGGGGTTATCGTAATGAACCCATTTTTCATCCCCATTTACAATGCCGTCCGTCTGGGCCTTTTAAGCAGCTGTTCACAAGCAAACAAACACCGTTCAATATCCCGCAGCTTCAATTCGTACGGCACCCGATGTCCTTATTTCTGAATCATTACCACGGTTTAGAATAGGCTTGTTAAAACACTCCGAATGATTCTGCCAATTCTTTGTGCTTTTGACACGAGCCTTAATCAAGTAATGCCTTCAATTCTGCATCTCCGAAAACCTCATCTCTCCCACCACCATGCCGACCTTCGACGTCCTTAAAGCATTAAAACCAATCACGAAACGTTCTTTCACTAATAGCGGCCTCACCATAACTATTTAAAAGTATTTGATGTTGAATCAGTCGCAAATTTCTTCCTTAAACCTTAAATTTGGCTCGTAAACTGGCATTTTCAATCGAGAATAACTTTGTGATGCAGACACAAATCGACTAATGGCGTAATGTTGACAAATGCCTGATTTATTTTTTTCGACTAATACTTACCGCTAAAGCCATCTATTGGAAAACGTCAGAAACAAAGTTAAACACGTTTTTATAATTTGCAGATGATTTGCAAAATGTTAGAAGGGCACTACTTAGGATGCAAGTTTTAATGCATGAATTTGTTCAAAACAATATCACCTCCTGCACGTACATTAGAAGGGTTACCAATGCACAAGGCGAGGTCCAGTTGCACTTTAAAGTTAAAACTCTGCAAGGAGAAACTAAAATCATGGTTATTTGCGTTTCAAAGGAACTTTTAGAACCAGTGACGAGTGTAGACAAGCGCCCGCTTCGGAGAATTAAAACAATCTTCTTTAAAACATGGTGAGAGGATTAATTGCATATATACCGGGAAGAGTTAAGGGGGACTACAGAAGACTTACTTTTCAGGTATGAAGATGCCTTGTTCTATGACTCATATGTGAAAAATTCATGGGATGATGAAGACGCGTCTGAAGATAACGCGGAGGGAAAGCAAAATACACTGAAATCATTGGACGCACAAAAAGCGAATAGTGATCTTGATCTTTTGTCTGTACCACTCTTTTATAAAGATAATTTGAGGAGAGTGCGTGCTTCTAATTTAACAAATGCGCAAGAAGAATTTCTTATTACCGGAAGGAGGTTATGGTTACATTTGAATTTGCCGCAACACGAAGATTTTTCGTATACAGTAAATTTATCTCGTTAAATTAAAACTTCGAAAAATCCGATTGACAATATTTTATTTTCCTTTTAGGCATTCATTCAGTCAGATAGTGACAATGAAGGATTATTTTATAGCCTCATCCGGCATATTGATGAATGGAGGGAATTTATTGAATTTGATCCACAATTAATTGGCCGACTCTCCCCAATTATCAATGAAATTGAAAATCTTACTTCCGTGATTGAGGACACTACTGCTGTTGGAGGCAAACATGATCCTAAAAACGATAATAAGAAAGTAAGAGAAGCACGTTTGAAAGCGGAGGCAGCTCGAGAAAAATTACGAAACGTTCTCAAGAACTTAAAAAAAGGTAAATGTAATTAAATAACCCAATCAAGCTAAATTAGTAACACGAACAATTCCAATTGACTTATTTTAGAAGTTTGGAATAATCTCAACAGAGCATTACTTAGAATTCAGGTTTTACTGTACGATTTCATGGAAAATAACATCACCTCCTGCACGTACATCAGAAGAACTATTGACGGAGATGGCCTGGAGCAATTGCATTTCAAAGTAACGACGTTGACGGGAGAAACTCGGGTCATGGTTATTTGCGTTTCAATTGACCTCTTCAAACCAGTTTCAAGTGTAGACCAACGCCCAATAAGAAAAGTGATGGCAGTGTTCTTTAAATCATGGGACGGTGACTTCGAATGATTTGATTTAAGCCAAAGATCAGGAGTCGAAATTAAGTTTTATATTTACATACCATACATACATTAATTATTATAGTTGGAACGTAAATATTTCTTATTCCTATGTCTAATTCTTCTTTTAAATGCCAGGGAAAAAGGTTCGCTAAGAGGAGAACAATACTATTCTACGCTTCTTCAGGCAGTTTATCATGCGCCATATGGGTCTAGAAACCGAGAGCGCTTAAACAGGACAGGAAAAAATTTATTTTGTACCTGCTTCTGACAATAATAAATAAATACACCTTATACACCTTATTTTCGCTTAAAAACCCTAAATAAAATAAATAAACATAACAAATTCTGGAAAAACAAATGCTTATTATGCTTAAGCTACAAAGATAAATAATAATAAAAAAAGGGAATTAACTAAATTAAATTAACCAACTTATTACTACTACTTTGGGGAGCGGTGAAAGATAAATGTTACGCCAATAAATCAGAAACAATTCAAGACCTCAAGTACGAGATTGAAGCTGCTATCGAAAATGTACTCAAATATTGGGTCGACCGAATGGGCTACTGCCAAATCAGCCGTGGTGAACCGAAATTGTTTTTCATAAATAAATGACATAAAACGGCCTTTCAAATAAATGTTCAACCATTGAAAAATATAAAGCGGTTTTTTTTTTATAACAAAAAGAAATTCCAATTTTTAAATGGGCCACTCTGTATACGGGATATGTATATAACGGGTGCTTTTTTAAGAGCTTGACAACTTTAAATCATAATACAAGACAGAAATATTATTGAAATGATTGTTTTATTATTATAGTGTGGTAGATAATTTCATGACATTTATTTTTTAAATATCATTTCCGGCATATGTCCGCCGCAACTACGATTTACATAGTCCATTTGATCATTCCAATTTTTCACCACTTGGTGCTCATCTTCGGCCAGTTTCAAATTAGCCCAAATCAGCAAAAAATGCGAAGTAAACGATGGTCATTTGGCTTCAATTCTTGCACGAGCTGTGTATTTTATAGGCACGTAAGCCAAGATCCTTACGTAAAATTTTCCACGTACTCGAAGGACAAAGGCCAACAAGTTGAAAACGGCGACGTATCGACATTTCGGCGTCTTCTTCAACACTTCACGCTACAGCAGCAATATTCTCTTCGGTATGCACATTTCTTTGTCTTGTTGATGGTTTTGAATTGAGAAGAGTAAAATTAGTGCGAAAACGATCAATAACTGCACGAATTGCCGATTATGTTGACCGTAAAATGGACGTAGTGCTCTATGAACTTCGCGAACAGATTTATTTTTTTCAAAGTAAATTTCCACAATTTGGAAGCGTTGTTCTGGCGTTAAATGATTCATGAATGAATTGTCAAACCTTACTGAACAGAAATGTCAACACAGTCGAAAGTTCTCATGCAGCTAAAAACACACCTCCCAGTTAGGTTCACGGCTTTCCTTAAAATTAGGTCAAAACCGTATGCGTTGTCACGTCTGCCCATTGTACCCATTGAACTCATTGTTAAAATGTTTGTACCTTGCCGCAACTTGCCATCTCCTGTCGTTGTACACAAACGACTTGTGATAGAGTTGTATAACTGGTAAAGATTGTATTACTGGCAACGCTACACTAGCACCTAGTATGTAAGTTAGGAGTAGAAGTTAGAAAAGCAGTCGCATGTAAACCATCGTAGAATAAACAGGTTACCCAACTGCAACACGTTTTTAAATAACACATGGCGACGAGGATTAATTAAATTAAGTATAAAAAATAGTTTTGTCGGAAATTAAGTACAAAAAAAGTTAAATAAGTTATAAATGGAAAGCAGGTATATGTAAAAAGTATATCTAAAATCTCGGAAATGGCATGGGCATTGTAAATAAGCCGATTAAATCAGATGAGAAAAGACCACGTGGTAGACCGCCTAAGTACAGAACAATAACGGTGACAAAGAACATGGATTTCTTAAAAAAACCTGAACCCCTCATCTTAGAAGGCAATTTGGCAGAAAATTGGCGCATCTTTAAACAAAACTATGATTACTTTTTCACTGCAGCGGAGCTAAATAAGAAATCGGATGAAGTCCAGGCGGCAATATTTTTAAATGCAGTTGGGTCGCAGGCAGTGGAGTTATTTAATACTTTCACGTTTGAAGTACCGGAAAATAAAGCAAAATACAAAGAAGTCGTAAAAGCTTTTGAATCGTTCTGTAAACCGAAATCAAACCAAGTATATGCAAGCTACCTCTTTCATAGTCGAAATCAAGAAGAGACTGAGCCATTTGAACACTTCCTGATGGAGCTGAAAAAACTGATCAAGTCGTGCGAATTTGGGGACCAAGAACAGAGGATGCTACGGGATAGGATAGTACTGGGGGTGAATGACAGAACGTTACAAAAAAGGCTATTAGAGGTGGAAAATCTGGACGCGGACAAGGCTATTGGAATGGCGAAAGCAACCGAGGCATCGAACAAACAGTCAGAAAATATTCAACATTACACCAAAGGCAAAAGTTACGAAGCACATGCGTTAAAAGCAACAACGAGCACAAGTGGAGCAGATCGCAAAACATCTACACAACGTGTAGACCAAGAGAATTCGAATAGAGGTAATCGTTCCAAAATAGGGCATACTAATAATCAGTATAGAAAAAATAATAACAAGTCTTTTCCTAGCGAGCAGCTAAACAAAAACTATATCAAAACATGTTCATTTTGTGCTATGTCACATGCAAAGGGAAAGTGAGTAGGTACTAGGGCGGTTTGGCCTGGGAAAATTTTGGGTACCGTGGGAAATAAGTTTGACCTTGAGATGCCCTTGTGGTTTTGTTATCGGTGGTTTGTGGTTTTGTTATCGGTGGTTTGTGGTTTTGTGTGTGTGTCAGGTGTTATCTTTATTGTTTATTATAACCCTTTATCACTACTTCCGGGATGGTTAGGTGAGTGTAGGAAATAGTGACGTCATAGGGGATTCCAATTCTGGTTTGGTTCAATTAAGCTATGCGTCATCTTTATTATCATCTTTATTATTATTATTATAACCCTTTATTTTTATCTCTGTCTGTCTCATGTTAGATAGATAGATAGATAGATAGCAGCCGATACCCGAACCAGATATCAATACCCGAACCGGATCTCAATACCCGAAGACGATATCAATACCCGAAGCCGATATCAATACCCGAAGCCGATCTCAATACCCGAAGCCGATCTCAATACCCGAAGCCGATATCAATACCCGAAGTCGATCTCAATACCCGAGGTTGATTTGGTCGGCTGGCCAGACATCTCTCTCTGTCTCATGTTAATAGCGCCATCTGTCGCGAGAATTGGATAACGCTGGAAATTTAATGAATTAAAAAGCAGGTTGGGTGGTTCTGCGATTTGAACCGGGGATTTGTAGCTTCAGAGGCCAGTATGTTAGCCACTGGGCCATTGGGGTTTCTTGTCGTTGTCGTTTAATTTGTGTATATAAGGTGTTTTGGACGATCGAGCGAAGTAAAAATAGAATTTAAGTTTTCTTTCGACCGGGGGTGTGAATGAATTGAAAAATATTTATTTGCCCCTGGTGAAGATGGATGATGGAATATGATGGCTATGATTTGGATTGATTGATAAGAACTTGGTTGACCTGCATTATTCTTACACCAGGATCGAGCGAAGTAAAAATAGAATTTTTTTTTTTCGATATCGATACCCGAAGCCGATTTGGTTAATTAGTCAGACATTCCTCTCTCTCTCTCTATCTGTCATGAGAATTCCGTAACGATGGAAATTTAAAAATGAATTAAAAGCAGGTTGTATGGGTTCGGGATTTTGAACCGAGGGAGAAATTTAAAAAAAATGAATTAAAAAGTAGGTTGTACGGGTCCGGGATTTGAACCGAGGGATTTGTAGATTCTTGTTGCTGTTATTTAATTTAAGTTTTTCTTTCGATCACCCCGATAAATATTTGCTTCGGGGCCTGGTCGGGATCTGGCCACATAACATGTATGAAATCCACGGTTCTATTTTCTAAAAACTCTGTGGAGATATTATTACGAAAACGGGGGAATTTCAAAAGAAAAAAGGTAACGGTTGGGGGCTCTATTAAAAAAATTGATCGTATCGAGTTTTATAACATATTTAGATGTAAATAACTTGTATGTTTGGGCAATATCTCAATCACAACCCCATTCTAAATTTGCATGGGCTGAAGATATTAATATCACTACACGCGGGTCAAATTGATAAGCGACTGCCTTTTACGAGTGAGGTTGTTGACCGTGTTGATAAGTTTTTTAAAAGCTTGGCGCTTGTTCATGAGATAAAAATTGGATATCAATGTCAAGGTTGGGCGAGTGAAGATAATAGAGTTGTTTTTAGTAAGACTTTTTAAGAGTGTTTTAATTGTGAGAAAATTATGTTTGAGAAATATTTTTTTTTTCAAGTAGGGAAGGTATATCTCTATGCTGCGGTGAGTATTTCGATTAAAAAATTTTGGAAGTTTTTCCTTGCGGTGAGTATTTCGGTTAAAATGTGGAAATTGAGGGTTTAGGCGAATACTCAATAATGCTGAAAATGATAAAGGTGGTGTAAAATAGATATCAATTTCGTATAAAACCCCCAGTCAATAACCTCGCTCGTAAAAAAAAAAAAAAAAAAAGAACAGACCCGCCAAGTCAATCGCTTATCACAGCAAAATACCCATTCACTTTACTCGAAAAAGGCCTAGCACATTTTTTGTTTGTTTGTTTTAAATAACAATGTAATTTAGAATAAGTTAAGTACTCTGAAAGATCTACAAAAAAAAAAATGCATGGGTCATTATAAGATATGTAATAATCTAGGTATAGAGTTTTAATAAAACATTTTTTTTAATTTAAACAATTTGTTTATTTTGGCTAGAACCATTGTTACATTTCAGAAACTTCTCCATCAAAAACACATTCTCTTGTGCACAGATTCCTTGGTGGATTAAGCAATGATATGTATTAGGATTTTCATATTTGAGAAAAGAAAGTTTTGGGCATTGTAGATCTTCCTCCATGTTGATTACATCTAAAGTTTGTCCAAATAATTGTTTTATCCAATATTGTTTTTCACACCCTTTAACATATATTGTTTTATTGTTTAACAGAGGAGTTATCAACGCTTTTAAATGATGATAGGGAATGTATCCATCTCTCCAGGAAAAACCGTGATGATGATTTTGCATCCATTTAGCCTCTCGAATTTTTGATGGGGGTAGCTCTTGAAGTCCGTATGGTGGTAGAAATACAAAGTGTTGTATTCGGTTTTCATTTGTTAATATAGCCATTTCTTTCACAATCAGTTTGTTATTTTCATTTTTGAATCCTTGGATATCGACGATTGCACATATTTTACTTAAATTATTGCCCATTTTACCTAAATAATTTTTTGAACTTCACTGGTCAACGGACTGTATTCAACTACCCGATCGTGAAGCAGTAAACAATAGGCTGATGTATGTGGCGGAATATTTTGATTACTTTTCAAGTGAATCCGAATGTCAACCGGCCCCGATTTTATTAATTCGTTTTGATGTGAGCAGTCTATAACCACAATTGGAGCCTCATCCTTGAATTTTTCTCTAGTTAGAAGAGGTTGATTTTGGCGAGAATAGTATGATTGTTGGAATTTTACATACATATCATATAGTATGGCATAGCGGTTTCGATCAAATTTAATGTTCATATCTTCATATGGAAACGTTTCAGAATTAAGATGTACCTTAACATCTGATGTATCGCAATGATTAAATTTGCTGGCATCTTCAGATTTATTGTTTTTACGATTTGTTTGCAAAGCAACTACAACAAATCGTGGTTTTTCTAGTTGTGAAGATGTTTTTACAGACCATGTATGTTCTGTAGCCTGTGGTAAAACTGGATATTCATAGATATCCCAACTACGAAAACTCATTTGGATCCGATGTCCAGAATCAATTGTTTTTAAGAGAGCTAATTTTTCTCCGTCAGCTACAGTTATATGAGGTACACGCCATTGAAGTTTAAATATATCAATTTTTACGTCATCATGTGTTGCAATAAAAGCATTCTCATCGCTTCTACTTCGAATCAATATTAATTCATGTTTGGAATTCACAATAATTTTTCTATAGTCTTCAGCAAACCCTAAAAGCATTTTTAGGGGGATGCAAAAATTGAAAAATCCTTTTTCTAGTGATATTGCTTCATTTGGTGACCAGCCAGCATTTAGAAGTGTACTACTTTCATTCTGATTCAAAGATATATAATTTTTTAGTGTTGTAGCGAATCCAAGATTCCTCGTTCTGTCGATTTCTACACCATTTAATTCATAACGAACTTCTTCAAAAAGATATGCAATAGAATTATTGGAAAGATTTGATGTTATTGAGGTAGTCCCATCTGTTTTCGTTAGAGCCCCCTCGATATAAATAAAACTTTCACAGGGTAAAATGTATAAATCCTGATGTTGTATAGAAATTCGAATTTCATCACTGTTTTTATAAGAGGACTGATATGGGGAATAACTATGATATTCAATTTTTGTAATTGAATTATCATAAGTAATTCCTTGTGAAATATCTAAAGTCTCACTCATTTTTGTTTTTCTTTTTTAATATAAATCCTAAGGATTTTAAAACTCTTTCGTTTGCTATTGTTAAACTCCTTCTAGTCTGTAACGTTGTTGAGAGCTGACTACTAGGTAATGTACTTTTATAGCCGCTTTTATTGAGCGTGTTATGTATTAACATTTCGCGGTTTTAGATGTAGTCTTATCGTTATAGTTTCACCTCTAAAGTTTATTAAATCTCCGTTTTGATCTATTAATCTGAGCGCAACCGACTTAATTCTCTGCACATTCACTGGTAAATAAATTACATTCTTCGGAACTTCAATTATTTTATACCCTGGACCTACTTTGGGTGAAAACTCATGCAGTGTATGCACCTGTGTGTTATTTATATATGAGCCTGATATAATATTGCACTCAATTCGAATTACATTCACTTTTATTATATTTACTGGTAAATCGGATTCGTTTAAAATTTTAGGTTCAAGGATCCGTTTACTGAACCCCAACAAGGAACCAATCGATTTTTCTGTATTAAAAAATACTTTTTCTGAACTTTTAACTTCACTTTTGAGAGTATTATTATTTGCCTTAATAGTAATAACTTCTTCACTACCTATTTTTTTTAATTCTCTATTAACAGTTTCGGAAATGTCACTAATTTCGTAAGAACCTTCAGGAATTTTAATAGTTATGTTTCCAATACGAAGTAAATTATTCTTGCTATCAACATTAGGGATTGAGTTGTACGTTTGAAAGTCAATTAAACCACAAACATAATCAGTTTTCAGCTCCAAAGATGGAAAATACTCAGCTGTTAGTACAGATGAACTACCACTTAAAGTTAATGTTAATGACATGGTTGTTTGGAATAAAATGAGACTTTTGATTAAAAAAAATGTAGCTTTATTTATGACTTACAGCGATTAAACAAA
Organism: Philonicus albiceps; assembly: GCA_963969385.1. NCBI lineage: Eukaryota > Metazoa > Arthropoda > Insecta > Diptera > Asilidae > Philonicus > Philonicus albiceps. Next base: position 9,534 of record CAXAKG010000018.1, on the reverse strand, counting down.
AATTCTAAGCATAAATGACCACAGTTAATTGTTTTATAATTTTGATATGTATCATAATTGTATACTAAATTATTATTATTATTTAAATATTTAATAACTTCCTTAGGTGGTTGCAGATTTCCAAAGCTATCAAAATATTCGCTTTTCGTTCCATTTTTATAATATGCTACCCAATGAGTTCCTGGTCCAGAAATAGAGTCTAAATTTATAATGCCACATTCATTCTTTCTTGCTTTTTTAGGAAGACTGTCGCGCATGAAAACTCCTCTAAAGTTTGGTAAATTCTTAGCAGCCTGTTGTAGATCGAATTGATTAAGTGGTCTTTTGGGTAGCAGTTTTAATAGTTTTTTGATGGTGGATTTAAATAAAGTCCTAAGCCCTTTCTATAGGGCTTGAGGTACAACCCACTACCGGTTTTACCTAGAGCAATTGCCTCCATTGCTTCATTATGCCTATTGGATTCTTTAAGTTGTTTTCGTGCATCAACAGCATCACGAACTACTTTGGCTATTCCAGCCGCCCCTCCTGTTAATGCTCCTAAAGCAGAAAGCCCAGCAAATATTGGAATCAATGGTAGAATTCCTCCAATTTTTGGTATAGGAATAATACGAGGTGTTTTTATTTTTGATTTTTTATAACCGCGAAACATGGGTTTTGTAGCACCTAAAGCAAGATTTATTGCATCATTTATTGAAGTAGGTTTCTGTGATTTTAGAATATTTTTCGCTTCACGAATTCCTTTTTGAAGTGATATCCTCGATTTTGTTATCTTCTTCTTCTTCTTCATCCTCTTCTTATCTAGACCCATTCCAAATTTCACCTTTGTTTTCATCGCATTTGTAATGAGCCAAGAATTTAAACGTTCTCCAACTGAAGCGTCGCTAGATTTAAACCTTTGCCAGGCCTTTCCTAATAGAATTTTATCTGCTATATGTCGATTTTCTGTATCTTTATGCTTAGAGTAAGCAATATCGTGTTCTTTACAGGCGGCGTCAAGTGGATTTATACCCGAATCGCTACGTTCTAATCTTTTTTGTAGTTTTGTTCCGGGTCCACAGTATTGATAACCGGGGAGATGAAGTTCAAATGGTAAATTGTTTATTACTGTATTCAGTAATCCTTTTCCAGCTCGTCTCTTACATTTATTGTATTCCAGCATTCATAACAATATTACTTTTTTAATGTATCTCAAACCAAGGTTGTATTAACGCAGGTATAAGAAGCGTATTTAGTATAAAATATATATTAGTTGCAATAAATCCTTAAAGGTTTCGACTTCAAAACGTGAAAAGCAGTAGCTTCTCTTTAAAGTAGCGTTTACTTTGAACTGAGGTAATACCTTTCTATGTTAAGAATATATATATACCTACATAATGAAATTTGTAAAACAACAATCAGAATTACCGATATCAAATATTGATTTTAAAAGCGGAAATAGCCTAAGAAAAAAGCATGGAACGCTTTTACCCAACAGTATACGAGCTATAATTGTGGGTCCATCAAATTGTGGTAAAACAAATCTTATGCTTGGTCTTATAGAACACCCAAATGGGTTAAGATTCGAGAATATTTATATATATTCAAAATCATTACATCAACCTAAGTACAAGTATTTAGAAGATTTAATGAAACCAATAGAAGGGATGGGTTATTACACATTCTCCGATAACACTGCTGTTATAACACCAGAAAAAGCTAAACGAAATTCAATTTTCATTTTCGATGATGTTGCTTGCGATAAGCAAAATAATATTCGCGCATACTTCTGTATGGGTCGACATAATGAAGTGGACAGCTTTTATCTTTGTCAAACATACACACGTATACCGAAACATTTAATACGTGATAATGCCAATTTCATTATTCTTTTTAAGCAAGATGAAATGAATCTTAAACATGCTTATGAAGATCATGTCAATACGGATATGCCCTTCAATATTTTTAAGCAGGCTTGCGCAGAGAGTTGGAAAGATAAATATGGCTTTGTAGTGATAGATAAAGACAGTCCTATTAATAAAGGTCGTTACCGAAAAGGGTTTCATACATTCATCCATATATAAATACGCTTTAAGCAGTTCAGAGAGCAGTTAAAGCAGTTCAGATATCTGTTAAAAGCAGTTCAGAGAGCGGTTAAAGCAGTTCAGAGAGCAGTTAAAGTAGTTCAGATATCTGTTAAAAGCAGTTCGGAGAGCAGTTAAAGCAGTTCATAAAATGAAGCATAAGACAAAAGGAGACAAAGAATATCAAGAAGATACTATTAGGAATATAGTAAAAATAAGAAATTCTTTGAGGAAGAAGTTTCAAATGTTAAAATCAGGAAAAATTCATACGGAGTCTCAACTGGAAGAAACATTCAAACCTATAACAAAACCACTTCATAAACTTGTTACAAAAGTTGAGGAAAACTATAAGATTGATGTAAAAAATGAGCCAAAGAGTGAAAATGATGAACCAACAACAAGTCAGTTGAATCAAACAACTAAAGCTATTTTCCCAGAAATAGAACACACCAGTACACCATTAATAAAAAGAAATCGACTCGCCACATTCGATAATGACTCTTTTATGATGACATCACCACCATCACAAAAATTACCTGAAAAAGAATTAAGTTTTAAAGAAATGATAGTAGATAAATATATGAAATTATATTCTGAAAATAGTCCTGCTATTGATACTACATATGGTGTATATTTTGATGGCAGTCAGTGGAAGATAGGAAATACAGTCTTTGAAATCAAGAATGACAATTTTATAATTGGCGGGGAAGAATATAAGATAACACTTGGTTTATGTGAATTGCTATTTATGAAAAGACCTGCAGCAAGTTTTTATACCGAGGAAGACTTAGCAAATTATACAAATATTATTATTAGCAGTAGCGCACATAAACGAAATTATGATCCTAGTAGTCAAATAAGCGGAAATAGGGGATTTAAATTTACAAATATTATAAGCAAATTCAATTTACGTGAAGGAAAAGGTTTAATGCAGCTACCTAAAAACAATATTGATTATATATATTGGAATGATCCCAATGAATTGGTAGAAAGGCTACAACTTTTAATAGCATCACAACAAGCTGGTCATAATAACCATCATAATGAGATCGTAGCCATAGTAGAAGAATTAAGAGAAGCTGCCATCATTGAATAAATAGGATAGTCACTTTTCTTCTATGCTTATAATAATAATGAGTGTTGACAAGTTTGGACGTTCGAGTACGAAATTTTTAAAACACGGTTTGTCAGGTCCGCGTGGTGAAAGGGGTCCGACAGGAGCTGATGGTAAAAGAGGTCCACCAGGTTCACCAGGACCACCAGGAAAGCCAGGAATAGGATTCTTATTAACAAAAAATGGGGATTATGATATGCAATTGAAAACACTTAAATACCTCGCGCAACCTATAGATGATGAAGATGCCACAAATAAAAGCTATGTTGATATTATCAGTAGATACCTTAAATCCGAAATTGAGAAAATTGAAAAAGCAAATGATAATCTAAATGATAAATTAGATACAGCAAAAGAAGAATTGAGAGATTTCATAGGAAAAGCTATTGAGGATACAATGAAATACATTGATATGAAGATTAGTAATATTAATTTAGTTTTAGAAAAGTTTGTAAATGTAGAATCAATTACAATTAATACTCCCAAGAGTGAACATAAGAATAATGAGTAAAAAAATTGTTGTCAATGAGTTGCACAAGTCTGCTAGGAGGAATTTTAAAAGACGTCGCGTAGTTATTAAAGGTTTGGATGATCTATGGCAAGCTGATTTGGTAGAAATGGGATCATATGCCTCTCAGAATAATGGATACAACTTTCTATTAACTGTTATTGACACATTCTCTAAATATGCTTGGGCTATACCTGTTAAAAGAAAAACTGGAGCTGAAGTTACTCAGGCTATGAGAACAATATTAAAAGATGGAAGACATCCTAAAAATTTGCAAACCGATGATGGGAAGGAATTTTTTAATAAAAATTTCGCAGAGCTTATGAAAAACTACAAAATCAATCATTATTCTACATATAGTTCTCTTAAGGCGTCAATAGCTGAACGATTTAATAGAACCTTAAAGTCTATGATGTGGAAAGAATTTAGCATGAGGGGATCATATCGATGGATTGATATTATAAAACAATTAATTTTAGCATACAATATGAAGAAACATCGTACTATAAAAATGCGTCCCTTTGAGGTTAACGATCGCAATGAACAACAGCTTATTTCAACAACATATAATCATATAAAAGTAGCCCCAAAAGCTCGATATCAAATTGGAGACTTTGTTCGAATTAGTAAATACAAGCACGTGTTTGAAAAGGGCTATACACCAAATTGGACAACTGAAATTTTTAAAATCAGAAAAATTCAGCTAACAAATCCAGTTACATATCTCTTGGAAGATTATAAAGGTAATCCGATACAAGGTGGATTCTATGAACTCGAACTTCAGAAAAGCAAAAATCCTACTTTATTCTTAGTTGAAAAAATTGTAAAACAAAAAGATGATAGGGTTTTTGTAAAGTGGTTAGGATTTTCATCAAAACACAATTCTTGGATTAATAAAAATGATGTATTATAAAATCAAAACAACAACAACAACAGCAACAAAAGAAATTGAAGAGCTTGGGGAAAAGCAGAATAAACATAAATGTTTTAAAAAATTTGTTAGTTTTTATTTTTTATTATTATTAAATCTAGTATTATATATTTGTTTCCGATGATATTCGTTCCATATTGGCTCTAGAATTTTATTCAGCTCGTTGATCCTTTGTTGGAAGCGATGTCTTTCAATAGCATGCAAATGCCATTCTCCCTTACGAGCAGCTCTATAAGCAAAGCCCCATGTAATCATGTAATGTATCTCTGGTGGTGTTGTTGTAAAATGCACTTTTTTGGGTGTCATTGCTGTTACTTGTTTCTCTCTCTCCTATTTTAACCAGCTTCCACAACAGGATAGACAGCCTCTTTTCTTTAAGTTTTTGTAGAAATTAATCAAGTATAACACTCTCTTTAAATGCATATCCACACTATGACATTCACATGTATCGGGACCTTCTGTTGCATCATCTTTAGACCATGGACAGCTTGTATAGTGCTCACCATATTTCGATTTCACCTTGTCTACATTTACAAATAATTTAAAAAAATCTAAATGTTCCTTTATTTCCTCTTTATGTTCATCACACATTATTTCAAAGCATTCACTTAAAAATTGTTCAATATTCATCTTTCTATGACGGTAGACGAATAATAACTAAGCTCACTTTTTTATTTAAGATATATTCATTTGATATGTCTGTCTCATTTTACGTAGATCTAGTAAGTCTACATCAGTTTTATAGTTAGGATCATGTTGTTTTATCAACTCAACCTCGCCATTACTTAAAATTCTCTCCGTCTCATATTCATGATACTCATAACAATTTATTTTCAATGAGCGAGCTTCATAATTGCTATCATATGTACACCGAACTCTTATTGAAATATCATCATCAAATTCAAGCATAAAATGTCTATAAAAAATGTTATTGCTTTCAATATATCCAGCAATATACAACTCCTTTTTAATTAATTCTTGCCTAAATCCCTCGATAGCTTCCTCAACAGATACAAATTTCTTCTTAGACTTCTCAGTTTCAGAATCCTCTGATGATGATGATGTTGTTGTTCGCATTGATGTTGGTGGTGATGATGTTGTATTATTATTAGTATATGTTAGCAGTCGAAAAGTTAAACCAACTTGTACTTGATCATTATTTGGAAGATTTAATTTAAAATCTATGTTGCTCACACCATCATTCATAAGGTTTATATCTAGCGGTACTGGTTGTGCATTCGCATAGAATACAAAGAGTGTTAAAAATAAAATAATGTTTGGATGCATTTTGATTTATTAACTTGCAGCGTGTGAATAGTCTGCACTCTTTAAAGAAACTAATTGATGTGTTCAGTTTCCATAGAATTTATACTCAGGCTTTGTTTTAGCTGTTTCTCGAGCTTGAGTTTCATGGGGTGGTTCCATTTCCAATCATCTTCATCGGCAAAGACGCAATTAGCTGGAAAATGATTTGCTGACTTGTATCTTATTGAACCGTCTGGAGATTCCCCAATTAATACGATCGTCCCTCCTAATAATACGAATAATGCATCTTTTAATTTTCTCATTCTTTTTTAAAAAAAGTTTTATTAATTACCACGAACTTCTATTTTAACATGTTGCGATGGTGTAAATTTGAAAATATAATGAAGCTCATCTGGAATAGGTTCTCCACTTCTCATACGTAGTATTAGGCATCTATTACCATCTTCAGGTGTCATATATAGTTCGAAGATATTATGTGAATCTACGGTTACATTAACAATTCTGAAGTTTTTCCAGGCTCCCTCACAAACGCAAAACTTGTTTCCAGGTCTTATAGTCTCACACCAAAACATGTTTATTATGGAAAAACTTTAATTATACTAATGGGTTTATAATAAATCATGATCCTTTTATTATATTACAACATTATGAATAAAATGATTCAAACCTTATTCGATAATATTGTGAAATTCAACATGATTCAAAATTTCGCAACATTGTCAAACTAAAATCAGTAATTCGAAAAATAGTGAAAAATCAAAAAATTATATCCCCATCACATTAAAGTCTATGTGCCCAAATTTTAATAAAAATGAACAACCAGAGAAATCGAATGTTTCCTATCAATCTCTTCAGAATGAGAAAAGTGGTGAACAAAATCCTGTTTTTAGAAAATAATTGTAAAGTGAAGTGGAAAGGTAAAGTGGAAAAACAAAACAACATTATTTACTTAGATTAAACTTTATTTCTGAGATAATCTATAAATTTGTATAAAAAACAGGGTTAGAAGTAGATTTAGAAAAATTTAAATTATATGTGTCCCCGGATGTTCCATGATAACTGACAAAGTATCCACCTTCGTTGAGTCTTTCTATTGTTTTGTTGGATATATTACGGAATCGTTCCGGTAAAAACATCTGATGATCCTCTAGCTCCAACACAATTCGATCTCCATATTTCGTTGAAACCTTCCCACAGCCTAGAATAGCATAGGTTTTGAAGGGATCCATCTCCCGCGCTTTTAAAAGAGGTTTATAATTGCAGCCATTCAACTCCTTCAGGGTTATAAATTCCTGGTTTAAATTTGTTGAATCCATTGTTAAAAAAAAGAATTATAGCACCGATGTCTATAACTTGTTCGCCGAAGACGTTGGAAATGATACTTAGCCTCAGAAAATATATTTTCCGCTTATAAAAACCTTTAATATCAGCAAAAAACCGCAATATCCTTCCTGAATCTCCATAATATCCGGGGTTTAACCGAAATACCTACCACAACGAAATACTTCCAAAATTTTTTAATCGAAATACTCGCCGCAGCATAGAAAAAAATATTTCTCAAGCATAATTTTCTCACAATTAAAACACTCTTAAAAAGTCTTACTAAAAACAACTCTATTATCTTCACTCACCCAACCCTGACATTGATATCCAATTTTTATCTCATGAACAGGCGCCAGGCTTTTAAAAAAAACTTATCAACACGGTCAACAACTTCATCCGTAAAAGGCACTCGCTTATCAATTTGACCCGCGTGTAGTGATATTAATATCTTCAGCCCATGCAAATTTAGAATGGGATAGTGATTGAGACATTGCCCAAACATACAAGTTATTTGCATCTAAATATGTTATAAAACTTGATACCCATGGCCTGGATGTCGATACGATCAATTTTTTAATAGAGCCCCCAACCGTTATCTTTTTTCTTTGAAATTCCTCTGTTCTCGTAATAATATCCCCGCAGAGTTTTTAGAAAATAGAACCGCGGATTTCATACATGTTATGTGACCAGATCCCGACCAGGTCCCGAAGCAAATATTTATCGGCATGGTCGAAAGAAAACTTAAATTAAATAACAACGACAAGAATCTACAAATCCCCCGGTTCAAATCCCGGACCCACACAACCTGCTTTTTAATTCATTTTTTTAATTTCTCCCTCGGTTCAAATCCCAGACCCATACAACCTACTTTTTAATTCATTTTTTTAAATTTCTCCGTCGGTTCAAAATCCCGAACCCATACAACCTGCTTTTAATTCATTTTTTTAAATTTCTCCGTCGGTTCAAAATCCCGAACCCATACAACCTGCTTTTAATTCATTTTTTTAAATTTCCCCTCGGTTCAAATCCAAGACCCTCACAACCTGCTTTTTAATTCATTTTTAAATTTCCATCGTTACCAAATTCTCATAACAGATAGAGAGAGATGCATGACTAATTTTCGCTAGATCGTCTAAAACACCTTATATACACAAATTAAACCACAACGACAAGAAACCCTAATAGCCCAGCGGGTAACATACCGACCTCTGAAGCTACAAATCCCCGGTTCAAATCCCCAAAGCTACCCAACCTGCTTTTTAATTCATTAAATTTCCAGCGTTATCTAATTCTCGCGACAGATGGCGCTGTTAACATGAGACAGAGAGAGAGACAGAGAGAGAGAGACAGAGATGTCTGACCAGCCGGCCAAATCAACCTCGGGTATTGAGATCGACTTCGGGTATTGATATCGACTTCGGGTATTGATATCTGGTTCGGGTATTGATATCTGGTTCGGGTATTGATATCCGGTTCGGGTATTGATATCTGGTTCGGGTATCGGCTGCTATCTATCTATCTATCTAACATGAGACAGACAGAGATAAAAATAAAGGGTTATAATAATAATAATAAAGATGATAATAAAGATGACGCATAGCTTAATTGAACCAAACCAGAATTGGAATCCCCTATGACGTCACTATTTCCTACACTCACCTAACCATCCCGGAAGTAGCGATAAAGGGTTATAATAAACAATAAAGATAACACCTGACACACACACAAAACCACAAACCACCGATAACAAAACCACAAACCACCGATAACAAAACCACAAGGGCATCTCAAGGTCAAACTTATTTCCCACGGTACCCAAAATTTTCCCAGGCCAAACCGCCCTAGTACCTACTGCTATTTAAAAAGTAAAATAAAAAAGTGTTTTGTATGGCACGGGTTGACCAGGTTTACGTGTATGACTAGCTGTTTGATTTTTTGAAAAGTGTCACAAGCAAAATACTTTTCATCCGCATTTATCGGGCACCACCCGAATTAGTAATTATACCAATCTTGCGAGCAAGTCTAACTTATGGGGTTATTAGGGAGGAAAAATGGTTTTACTTACGTCGGATAGGTATCGATATGTTCGCAATATGTTTTTCCTGGTCGGGCACACGGTGGCGTTTTTCCTGGTGGTGCAGGAACAAATTGGCACGGTGGGGCGCCGTAAAGGCCGCACGGTGGGTGTGAATTTGTGGTAATTATATGTATCTGAAATCAAATATTATTAAAAAAAAAAAAAACCAAATAATTGTGTCAGATGAGCTCACCATAAAAATTGAGCAGATAAGCTCAGGTAAGAATAGTTTGCGACTGTTCGTCATCGTGGGGC
>CAXAKG010000017.1:5000-17804 GCA_963969385.1 Philonicus albiceps | reverse complement strand
ATTTAAGCATTAGTGAAATTTTAAAAATTTTTATGTTCAATTCCATAAATTTTCCCGTCGGTATATGGATGAACGAAAAAAAAATTTCATATACGGCTTCATTAATATGAAAAAAAAAAAAATTTTATCAGGACTTAAAATAATTATATTTAAAAAATTTCGCTTACACTAGCATATTCTATATGAATATACGATTAATTTAAGCATTAGTGAAATTTTAAAAATTTTTATGATCAACTCCATAAATTTTCCCGTCGGTATATGGATGAACGAAAAAAAATTTCATATACGGCTTCATTAATATGAAAAAAAAAAAAAATTTATGAGACTTAAAATAATTATATTTAAAAAATTTCGCTTACACTAGCATATTCTATATGAATATACGATTAATTTAAGCATTAGTGAAATTTTAAAAATTTTTATGTTCAACTCCATAAATTTTTCCCGTCGGTATATGGATGAAGGAAAAAAAATTTTATATACGGCTTCATAAATATGAAAAAAAAAAAAAATTTTATGAGACTTAATATAATTATATTTGAGAAATTTCGCTTACACTAGCATATTCTATATGAATATACGATTAATATAAGCGATAGTGAAATTTTAAAAATTTTTATGTTCACCTTCATAAATTTTCCCGTCGGTATATGGATGAAGGAAAAAAAATTTTATATACGGCTTCATAAATATGAAAAAAAAAAAAATTTTATGAGACTTAAATAATTATATTTGAGAAATTTCGCTTACACTAGCATATTCTATATGAATATACGATTAATATAAGCGATAGTGAAATTTTAAAAATTTTTATGTTCACCTTCATAAATTTTCCCGTCGGTATATGGATGAAGGAAAAAAATTTTATATACGGCTTCATAAATATGAAAAAAAAAAAAATTTTATGAGACTTAATATAATTATATTTGAGAAATTTCGCTTACACTAGCATATTCTATATGAATATACGATTAATATAAGCGATAGTGAAATTTTAAAAATTTTTATGTTCACCTTCATAAATTTTCCCGTCGGTATATGGATGAAGGAAAAAAAATTTTATATACGGCTTCATAAATATGAAAAAAAAAAAAATTTTATGAGACTTAATATAATTATATTTGAGAAATTTCGCTTACACTAGCATATTCTATATGAATATACGATTAATATAAGCGATAGTGAAATTTTAAAATTTTTATGTTCACCTTCATAAATTTTCCCGTCGGTATATGGATGAAGGAAAAAAAATTTTATATACGGCTTCATAAATATGAAAAAAAAAAAAATTTTATGAGACTTAATATAATTATATTTGAGAAATTTCGCTTACACTAGCATATTCTATATGAATATACGATTAATATAAGCGATAGTGAAATTTTAAAAATTTTTATGTTCACCTTCATAAATTTTCCCGTCGGTATATGGATGAAGGAAAAAAAATTTTATATACGGCTTCATAAATATGAAAAAAAAAAAAATTTTATGAGACTTAATATAATTATATTTGAGAAATTTCGCTTACACTAGCATATTCTATATGAATATACGATTAATATAAGCGATAGTGAAATTTTAAAATTTTTATGTTCACCTTCATAAATTTTCCCGTCGGTATATGGATGAAGGAAAAAAAATTTTATATACGGCTTCATAAATATGAAAAAAAAAAAAATTTTATGAGACTTAATATAATTATATTTGAGAAATTTCGCTTACACTAGCATATTCTATATGAATATACGATTAATATAAGCGATAGTGAAATTTTAAAAATTTTTATGTTCACCTTCATAAATTTTCCCGTCGGTATATGGATGAAGGAAAAAAAATTTTATATACGGCTTCATAAATATGAAAAAAAAAAAAAATTTTATGAGACTTAATATAATTATATTTGAGAAATTTCGCTTACACTAGCATATTCTATATGAATATACGATTAATATAAGCGATAGTGAAATTTTAAAAATTTTTATGTTCACCTTCATAAATTTTCCCGTCGGTATATGGATGAACGAAAAAAAATTTTATATACGGCTTCATAAATATGAAAAAAAAAAAAATTTTATGAGACTTAATATAATTATATTTGAGACATTTCGCTTACACTAGCATATTCTATATGAATATACGATTAATATAAGCGATAGTGAAATTTTAAAAATTTTTATGTTCACCTTCATAAATTTTCCCGTCGGTATATGGATGAACGAAAAAAAATTTTATATACGGCTTCATAAATATGAAAAAAAAAAAAATTTTATGAGACTTAATATAATTATATTTGAGACATTTCGCTTACACTAGCATATTCTATATGAATATACGATTAATATAGGCGATAGTGAAATTTTAAAAATTTTTATGTTCACCTTCATAAATTTTCCCGTCGGTATATGGATGAAGGAAAAAAAATTTTATATACGGCTTCATAAATATGAAAAAAAAAAAAAATTTTATGAGACTTAATATAATTATATTTGAGAAATTTCGCTTACACTAGCATATTCTATATGAATATACGATTAATATAAGCGATAGTGAAATTTTAAAAATTTTTATGTTCACCTTCATAAATTTTCCCGTCGGTATATGGATGAACGAAAAAAAATTTATATACGGCTTCATAAATATGAAAAAAAAAAAATTTTATGAGACTTAATATAATTATATTTGAGACATTTCGCTTACACTAGCATATTCTATATGAATATACGATTAATATAAGCGATAGTGAAATTTTAAAAATTTTTATGTTCACCTTCATAAATTTTCCCGTCGGTATATGGATGAAGGAAAAAAAATTTTATATACGGCTTCATAAATATGAAAAAAAAAAAAATTTTATGAGACTTAATATAATTATATTTGAGAAATTTCGCTTACACTAGCATATTCTATATGAATATACGATTAATATAAGCGATAGTGAAATTTTAAAAATTTTTATGTTCACCTTCATAAATTTTCCCGTCGGTATATGGATGAAGGAAAAAAAATTTTATATACGGCTTCATAAATATGAAAAAAAAAAAAATTTTATGAGACTTAATATAATTATATTTGAGAAATTTCGCTTACACTAGCATATTCTATATGAATATACGATTAATATAAGCGATAGTGAAATTTTAAAAATTTTTATGTTCACCTTCATAAATTTTCCCGTCGGTATATGGATGAACGAAAAAAAATTTATATACGGCTTCATAAATATGAAAAAAAAAAAATTTTTATGAGACTTAATATAATTATATTTGAGAAATTTCGCTTACACTAGCATATTCTATATGAATATACGATTAATATAAGCGATAGTGAAATTTTAAAAATTTTTATGTTCACCTTCATAAATTTTCCCGTCGGTATATGGATGAACGAAAAAAAATTTTATATACGGCTTCATAAATATGAAAAAAAAAAAAATTTTATGAGACTTAATATAATTATATTTGAGACATTTCGCTTACACTAGCATATTCTATATGAATATACGATTAATATAGGCGATAGTGAAATTTTAAAAATTTTTATGTTCACCTTCATAAATTTTCCCGTCGGTATATGGATGAAGGAAAAAAAATTTTATATACGGCTTCATAAATATTGAAAAAAAAAAAAATTTTATGAGACTTAATATAATTATATTTGAGAAATTTCGCTTACACTAGCATATTCTATATGAATATACGATTAATATAAGCGATAGTGAAATTTTAAAAATTTTTATGTTCACCTTCATAAATTTTCCCGTCGGTATATGGATGAACGAAAAAAAATTTTATATACGGCTTCATAAATATGAAAAAAAAAAAAAATTTTATGAGACTTAATATAATTATATTTGAGACATTTCGCTTACACTAGCATATTCTATATGAATATACGATTAATATAAGCGATAGTGAAATTTTAAAAATTTTTATGTTCACCTTCATAAATTTTCCCGTCGGTATATGGATGAACGAAAAAAAATTTTATATACGGCTTCATAAATATGAAAAAAAAAAAATTTTATGAGACTTAATATAATTATATTTGAGACATTTCGCTTACACTAGCATATTCTATATGAATATACGATTAATATAGGCGATAGTGAAATTTTAAAAATTTTTATGTTCACCTTCATAAATTTTCCCGTCGGTATATGGATGAACGAAAAAAAATTTTATATACGGCTTCATAAATATGAAAAAAAAAAAAATTTTATGAGACTTAATATAATTATATTTGAGACATTTCGCTTACACTAGCATATTCTATATGAATATACGATTAATATAAGCGATAGTGAAATTTTAAAAATTTTTATGTTCACCTTCATAAATTTTCCCGTCGGTATATGGATGAAGGAAAAAAAATTTTATATACGGCTTCATAAATATGAAAAAAAAAAAAATTTTATGAGACTTAATATAATTATATTTGAGACATTTCGCTTACACTAGCATATTCTATATGAATATACGATTAATATAAGCGATAGTGAAATTTTAAAAATTTTTATGTTCACCTTCATAAATTTTCCCGTCGGTATATGGACGATCGGAATTTTTTATGATGTTCCTTCATAAGACGTAAAAAATTTTATGAGACTTAAGATAATCATTTTAGAGAAATTTGGCTTAGACTAGGTTATTTTATGAATTAATGGGGTTTGATATAAAGATAGTGAAAAATCAAAATTTTTGAAATTTTTTGTATGTGTTCATAAATTTTAGAATTTTTATATTCGGCTTCATAAAATGTTGCACTCGGTTTTTTATATTCACCTTCATAAAATTTTATATATGGTGAATGATTTTATGTAAAACGTCATATCATTTTTGACATCCTACTATGGGGTATAGTCGGTGCATATGCATCCGGCTTCATAAATTTTTGTATACGATTTTCAAATTTTTACTTTGCGCAGTCGTTTTGCCCAGAGGTACTATAAGGGATAGCGAGTCCCGATTGGATTTCATATGGAATTGACGGAAATGCGAAAATAAGGCAAATAGAGGAGAAAAAAATTTTTTTCCTTAGAAAGACGGAAAATTTTTTATGAGAGTTGATATTCAAAATATCCAGCAAAATGTGGGTGGAATATCAAAAATTTTATGAAAGTCTCATAAATCGATGAGATTTTATGAGAAATTATATAAAGAAAATAATATTTGTTCGAGAGATGAGAAATTTTTTATGAAGATTGATATTAAGAATATCCGCCGAAATGTGGGAGGAATGTCGGAAAATCTTATGAAGGCAAGATAAATTGAAAAATTTTATGAGAAATCATATAAGAATTTTTCTACCCAATATATGGGATTATGTCAGAAATTATATGAGAATGAATATAAGAAGTTGAGAAATTTTCATGGGTGATGTGAAAATTTATATGATGCTTGATATACGATTTTTAAAAAAAAATCGGAAAAAATCGGAAAAAATCTAGAAAAATAGAGAAAAAATAGGAGAATATGAGAAAAATTGAAAAAAAATTATTTTAATAAAAAATAAGAGAATATGAGAAAAATTAAGAAATTAATTGAACAAAAAATGAATAAATATGAAGAAATTCATATAAATTTTTTACATTGTATTTAGATCATTGCCGATATCATATAAAATCTTATAATGGATTGTATGTATAATGGCATTATATGATCGCCTCTATATATATGTATCAATTCTACATATAAATTTTAAATATCATATATAATTATATGAGAACACTCAATATTACATAGCGCTAATTTATATATATTGCTTGTAAAAATTTTGGCATAATGTTATAGGGTTTAACTTCCAAGATTCATAGCAAATATATATAAAGCATAATATTGCTTGTAAAAACATATCTTAATATGTACAAAGCGCTAATTTATATTATAATTGCTTGTAAAAATTTTGGCATATTGTTATAGGGTTTAACATCCAAGATTCATAGCAAATATATATAAAGCATAATATTGCTTGTATAAAGAAGATATGTTTAGAGCTTGTTCTGTAATATAATTATAATGATAAATTTATAGTAGATTTGATATCAATATTATATAGTAAAAGTTTATATAACGATATAAAGAATTGTTCCTCTTTTTTAATATAAATGATATATAAATAATACAAATAACAATATGAGAATTTTTATTCTCTATATAAAATTAAAGTTTAATTATACTCCATTGTGTTTATATTAAACTTAAATCAAATAAGATGGTGAAATATAAAAAATTTATATATGTATATATATAAAAAAATATTTTTATCTATATTATTATAGATAAAAAAAAAAATATATATAAAAATATATTATATAATATAAAAAAGAATATATTTTATATAAAAAATTATATATATGAATATATAGTTGTCTTTCCCCTATTCTTAAAATAAGAATAGTTGTGCCTTACCTATATAATATATATATATATAATATATATGAAATATGTTTTTATTATATAAAAATATTTTTATATTTATATAAAATGTAAAATTTTATTTACATTATTCTGGTTGATCCTGCCAGTAGTTATATGCTTGTCTCAAAGATTAAGCCATGCATGTCTAAGTACAAACGAATTAAAAGTGAAACCGCAAAAGGCTCATTATATCAGTTATGGTTTATTAGATCGTTAACAGTTACTTGGATAACTGTGGTAATTCTAGAGCTAATACATGCATTATAAACACGGACCCTTGTATGGAACGTGTGCTTTTATTAGGCTTAAAACCAAGCGATATTTATTAGCAATAATAATATCGTTATAATGGTTGAACTCTAGATAATTTGCAGATCGTATGGTCATGTACCGACGACAGATCTTTCAAATGTCTGCCCTATCAACTATTGATGGTAGTATCTTGGACTACCATGGTTGCAACGGGTAACGGGGAATCAGGGTTCGATTCCGGAGAGGGAGCCTGAGAAACGGCTACCACATCTAAGGAAGGCAGCAGGCGCGTAAATTACCCACTCCCGGCACGGGGAGGTAGTGACGAAAAATAACAATACAGGACTCATATCCGAGGCCCTGTAATTGGAATGAGAACACTTTAAATCCTTTAACAAGGACCTATTGGAGGGTAAGTCTGGTGCCAGCAGCCGCGGTAATTCCAGCTCCAATAGCGTATATTAAAGTTGTTGCGGTTAAAACGTTCGTAGTTGAACTTGTGCTCCATACGGGTAGTATAAGCTAAAATTTTGGTTCATACATTACCTTATGTTATGCGAGCGTATTATCGGTGGAGTTTAAAATATATATATGTATCTTCATATTATATAATTTACTTTATGTATATTTATATATGAAATCTTATATATAACTCCTATTAAAATAAACCTGCTTCAATGCTCTTCATCGAGTGTTGTTGTAGGCCGATACAATTACTTTGAACAAATTAGAGTGCTTAAAGCAGGCTTCTAATGCCTAAATATTTTGTGCATGGAATAATGGAATAAGACCTCTGTTCTACTTTCATTGGTTTTTAGATCAAGAGGTAATGATTAATAGAAGCAGTTGGGGGCATTAGTATTACGACGCGAGAGGTGAAATTCTTGGACCGTCGTAAGACTAACTTAAGCGAAAGCATTTGCCAAAGATGTTTTCATTAATCAAGAACGAAAGTTAGAGGTTCGAAGGCGATCAGATACCGCCCTAGTTCTAACCATAAACGATGCCAGCTAGCAATTGGGTGTAGCTACTATTATGGCTTTCTCAGTCGCTTCCCGGGAAACCAAAGCTTTTGGGCTCCGGGGGAAGTATGGTTGCAAAGCTGAAACTTAAAGGAATTGACGGAAGGGCACCACCAGGAGTGGAGCCTGCGGCTTAATTTGACTCAACACGGGAAAATTCACCAGGTCCGAACATAAATGAGTAAGACAGATTGATAGCTCTTTCTCGAATCTATGGGTGGTGGTGCATGGCCGTTCTTAGTTCGTGGAGTGATTTGTCTGGTTAATTCCGATAACGAACGAGACTCAAATATATTAAATAGATGCTTACAGGATTATGGTGTTGAAACTTTATATGATCTTCAAATTTTTATTTATATTACAGTCTCTTAAAAAGATTGTATATATTTATGATTTGTAAGTATTTATATAAAGTGGAGCCGTACCTGTTTGTTTGTCCCATAATTACGGACACTAGCTTCTTAAATGGACAAATTGCGTCTAGCAATAATGAGATTGAGCAATAACAGGTCTGATATGCCCTTAGATGTCCTGGGCTGCACGCGCGCTACAATGAAAGTATCAACGTGTATTTCCTAGACCGAGAGGTCCGGGTAAACCGCTGAATCACTTTCATGCTTGGGATTGTGGACTGAAACTGTTCACATGAACCTGGAATTCCCAGTAAGTGCGAGTCATTAACTCGCATTGATTACGTCCCTGCCCTTTGTACACACCGCCCGTCGCTACTACCGATTGAATTATTTAGTGAGGTCTCCGGACGTGATCGCTGTGACGCCTTTTATTTGGTTTTACGGTTGTTTCGCAAAAGTTGACCGAACTTGATTATTTAGAGGAAGTAAAAGTCGTAACAAGGTTTCCGTAGGTGAACCTGCGGAAGGATCATTATTGATACTTTTATATTTTCTTCTATAAATAAATATGCTTTTTTTTACTTAACGTGTTAAGTGTATAAAAAGCATATATAAAGAAATGGATTATATTGTTACTTTACATTACATTATTATATGTAATGGTAAAATAATCCAAATATATATATATATATATATAAAAGAAATGGATTATATTATGTTAATTATTATTATCATAAATAATCCTTTATATTTATAAAATAAATTAATTTTTATTAAAAAGCATATTATAAAAATAAAATAAGAAAAAACTATACCATTATTATAAAAAAGAATACTCTCTATATTCTATTGGGTTCGAGTATAGAGATATAAGTATTCATAAATTTTGATAAATGTGAATGGCTTGAGAAAAAGTTATCATATTTATATATATTTATATTGGGAAAAAACACTCAATTATACATGACTTTTATTATTAATATATATATATATATATATTGCTTGTAAAAATTTTGGTATTTCCCAAGATTCATAGCAGTTTATATATTATTATTATAAATTTTGATAAATGGATGGCTTAAGAAAAAGTTATCATATTTATATTATATTTATATTGGGAAAAAACACTCAATTACATGACTTTTATTTTTAATATATATATATATTGCTTGTAAAAATTTTGGTATTTCCAAGATTCATAGCAGTTTATATATTATTAATTATATAAAGTTTGTAAAAAAAGAACTCTTAAGATTTTACGTAGCGCTAACTTATATATATCGCTCCATAATTTTCATAATTGATAGCATTTTATATATAAAGCATAATATTGCTATTGTAAAATAAAGAGTTTGAGTTGTTTATATCTCTCTTTATAAAAAAACAAAAACAAGAACAAAAACACATACTCTTCTTTTCTTTAACACACGGAAAGGAGGGAGAGTATTTAATTTTTAATATATTAATATTATAAAACTTTCTGGGGCAAGTTTATAATATAAAAAAAAGAAAAGAAAAAATAAAATAAGTTTATTTTATAAATTATAAAAATATGAAAAAAATATAATATTTAAAGTGTTGTACTTATTATATTATATTATTATTTAAATATCATATTTTTATATTTATATTGAGAAATCTCTTATAATTTACATAGCGCTCATTTATATATATTGCTTGTAAAAATTTTGGCATAATGTTATAGGGTTTAACTTCCAAGATTCATAGTAAATATATAAAGCATAATATTGCTTGTAAAAAAGAAAAAGAGGTTTAAATATAAATTATATAATATGATAATAATAATTAATAAATAAGTGTATTGGAGAATATATATATATATATATATATATTTTTCCTTTACGTCATTTACGCAACATAAAAATATTATTTATGATTATATATATATTTTTAATATATATATAATGGTTACTCTGGTTAATTTTATAATGAATAAATAAAAATTTAAATAAAAAATACTCTAAGCGGAGGATCACTTGGCTCATGGATCGATGAAGAACGCAGCAAACTGTGCGTCATCGTGTGAACTGCAGGACACATGAACATCGACATTTTGAACGCATATTGCAGTCCATGCTATTACATGTACTTTTTTATATTATTATAATTGAGTGCTGCATGGACTACATATGGTTGAGGGTTGTATGATTAATTAAAATAAGCTGCTTAATTTATTTTTCTTTTTGTTTTTTTTTCAAAACAAAATAAAAAAGAATAAATTTTTAAGCGCATATTGTATTGCTAAAATTTTATATATATGATATGTATATATAAAAATTTTATAATACTAATAATAGAATTTTTTAATGCTTTTAAATCTCAAATTTCAGTATTATTGAAATTTATTTTATCAATAAGCATAAAAAAACTAGTATATAAAAGAAAAGATTAATATATATATATATTTTTTTTCTTTAATAATATATATTAGAAAAAAGTTTTATTGATAAAATTCAATGATATTATTAAAATGAAAAATGAGAAAGTATTAAATTATTATTCTTAATGTTTTTAAATTTAAAAAAAAAGAAATTTTTATTTTAAGCAACCTCAACTCATATGAGATTACTCCCTGAATTTAAGCATATTAATTAGGGAAGGAAAAGAAACTAACTAGGATTTTCTTAGTAGCGGCGAGCGAAAAGAAAATAGTTCAGCACTAAGTTATTTTGTTTTTATAACAAATATAAGATGCAGTGTATGGAATATTCATAATCTAATATGATAAATTAACAGTTCAAGTCCTTCTTAAATGAGGCCATTTACCCATAGAGGGTGCCAGGCCCGTAGGTGACGTTAATGATTATTAGAGAATATTTCTTAAGAGTCGTGTTGCTTGATAGTGCAGCACTAATTGGGTGGTAAACTCCATCTAAAACTAAATATTGCCATGAGACCGATAGCAAACAAGTACCGTGAGGGAAAGTTGAAAAGAACTCTGAATAGAGAGTTAAATAGTACGTGAAACTGCTTAGAGGTTAAGCCCGATGAACCTAAATATCTAATATGAAAAATTCATCATTAATATTATATAACTAAATATTGTTTATATAAAAATAATGTGCAATTTTTTCATATATAGACATTGTAATCTGTTAATATTTGAATATAAAAATTTATCAAAAGTATCACGTATGATTCAGTTTATATTTAATATAATATTTATTTATTATATTAATATAAAATTCATATTTAAATGTGATTACGGATAAATTATTGACAGATTTATAATCAAAATATAGCGCTTACTAATATTATTAGTTATAATGAAATATATAATATATATTATATTATTTCTATTATATGCGTTTATATGATTAACAATGCTATAGATTTAGGATACCTTCGGGACCCGTCTTGAAACACGGACCAAGGAGTCTAACATGTGTGCAAGTCATTGGGTATTTTAAAAACCTAAAGGCGTAATTAACTTAACTGTATAATAATGGGATTAATTATATAAATGTATTTTTATATATTTCCATCCCGGGGCGTTCTATATAGTTATGTATATATATAATATTTTACTTAATTGTATATATTATTTTATACCTCTAACTGGAGCGTACCTTGAGCATATATGTTGTGACCCGAAAGATGGTGAACTATACCTGATCAGGTTGAAGTCAGGGGAAACCCTGATGGAAGACCGAAACAGTTCTGACGTGCAAATCGATTGTCAGAATTGGGTATAGCGGCGAAAGACCAATCGAACCATCTAGTAGCTGGTTCCCTCCGAAGTTTCCCTCAGGATAGCTGGTGCATATAAATATTATTTAAAAATAATCTTATCTGGTAAAGCGAATGATTAGAGGCCTTAGGGCCGAAACGACCTTAACCTATTCTCAAACTTTAAATGGGTAAGAACCTAACCTTTCTTGATATGAAGGTATAGGTTATGATATATTGTGCCCAGTGGGCCACTTTTGGTAAGCAGAACTGGCGCTGTGGGATGAACCAAACGTGATGTTAAGGCGCCAAAATTAACAACTCATACTGATACCATGAAAGGCGTTAGTTGCTTAAAACAGTAGGACGGTGGGCATGGAAGTCGTAATCCGCTAAGGAGTGTGTAACAACTCACCTGCCGAAGCAACTAGCCCTTAAAATGGATGGCGCTCAAGTTGTATGCCTATACATCACCGTTAAAGTATATGATTTATTATAAAAAATTTTATATATAAATTTTGAAACTTTAATGAGTAGGAGGGTACAATGATGTGCGTAGAAGTGTTTATCGTAAGATTGCATGGAGCCGTCATTGGTACAGATCTTGGTGGTAGTAGCAAATAATCGAATGAGACCTTGGAGGACTGAAGTGGAGAAGGGTTTCGTGTGAACAGTGGTTGATCACGAGTTAGTCGGTCCTAAGTTCAAGGCGAAAGCTGACAAATGATAAAGTTATATATATATATAAAATATACACTTATTATTATTGAACGAAAGGGAATACGGTTCCAATTCCGTAACCTGTTGAGTATACGTTTGTTATTAAAAATGGGCTATTTAATGCTCATCCTGGCAACAGAAACAACCATAAAGAAGCCGTCGAGAAATATCGAAAGAGTTTTCTTTTCTGTTTTATAGTCGTACTACCATGGAAGTCTTTCGAAGAGAGATATGGTAGATGGACTAGAAGAGCATGGCATTTACTGCTGTGTCGATATTTTCTCCTCGGACCTTGAAAATTTATGGTGGGGTTACGCAAACTTCTTAACAGGCCGTACCGATATCCGC
>CAXAKG010000016.1:85000-86911 GCA_963969385.1 Philonicus albiceps | reverse complement strand
AGTTTCCAAAAATTTTAATCAATCATTATGAATCTTCATTTTGAAATATCGATGGAAATATTGGTTGTATGACAAAATTATAAGAGACCATTTTTTTCGTAAAATTTAATTTTGTACAACTTTTGTCTGAAAAATTTTTTCATAACACTTATATTTTTGCTATAATTTCATAAATTCAAACTAATCATTTCAAAACTGCGGCAAAAATCCTGGCCCTAATTATACCTTTAACATTTTTCATCATTAAGTAATTTAATTAATTCTATTTATGTGTGTTTTGTACAGTGAGCAATGCCAAGAAAACGCAAAGGGGCTGATTTGAGCCGTAATACAAGTAAATCTCGAAGCTTGGGAAATAGAAGATCCGAAAGAACCGAAGAACAAATCCAGCAACAAAATACTGATGCACGTGTCAGAATGGCGCAATTGCGTCAAGAAGAGTCAGAAGATACACGAGCTGAACGCAACTACCTGAAATTGAAACACCACCTGAACCATTGAACGGTTTACTTATCGGCACGGATCCAGATTCTAACGTGTTCCTGAAGTCAATTCGAACATTCAATTCATGCTTTCAAATGACATCGTTCGGAGCAACAGAAATAGTTCGAAATACTAATGCAAATGGTCAACAATACAATTCTACATTCAAAATCAGAGGCCAAGTTTATCAAAAAATGGGCTCACTGCTGCCAATGCCAAACGAACCACATAAATTTTTACAAATCTACTTCATGGGCGGCGAGGATTCCGGAAGCGCACTTGCCAATCGCGTGAATGCACGTTGTGATTATAATAACCTTGATTCATTTTATGCCAGACGCATCATCAGCGAGCTGGATGCTCTATTGAATTGTTGAAAATATTCAAATCACACATGCACAAATTACAAAGCGATAATCACGCTATCGTCATTAATCCTGATAAAACACCAGCTGGAGAGCATATTCGTAGATTCAATGCACCCGTTGTTGATGATGTTGCTGGAATCATGGTTGGCGATCGTACAGGTGCACGAGAAATTGTGATTCGTAGAAGAAATAATAATCTTCAGTTCATTGCTGATACACATCGTTCATATGACGCTCTCCAATATGCGCTAATATTCTGGAAGGGACAAGACGGATATTGCATAAACATAAAACAACGAGATCCCGTATCAGGTACTTCATTGATTATGAATTTGTTCAAACGTATTCAGTTTCCGATTAGATTGGCATTTGCAATGACAATCAACAAATCCCAAGGTCAAACGATGTCTATTTGTGGCTTAGATTTGAGAACACCATGTTTTTCACACGGACAATTATACGTGGCATGCTCTCGAGTGGGTAAACCATCCAGTTTGTTTGTGTTAGCTAAAGATGGACTAACAAAAAATATTGTTCACGCTATAGCATTAAGAGATTGATATTGTTTATTAGTGTTACTGTCGTAATTGATTAATTAATGATATATAATTTTAAGGAATAAATTATAATAACTTAAAAATAATGTTTGCCTTTTGTTATTTTTATATTCCCTCATCGTTCACAGCGCTCCATGCCTATTTCACGCATATACCACATTCTTACACACTTACAATAAGTAAGCTATTTTTTGTCTACACTAGAAATTACTTAAAAATTATTTATACGGCAAAACAACGTTTGCCGGGTCAACTAGTATATATATATATTTAATAATGTATCTAAAACTATTCATTCCTGCTATCACCATTGAGGATGAATTTCGTTACTTGGGACAACAATTCATGCATCAGGGACAAGTCAGATGTAGTACAGGATCGTTATATACTCAATTAACATCATTGAGACAAGCACCACTAAAATCGCACCAGAAGATGAATATACTGAAAACATAGTTAATTCCGAGGTATATTGCGAGCCTACAGAAACCAAATGTGTCGGC